>JTDE01000963.1:124338-143008 GCA_014338405.1 Paragonimus skrjabini miyazakii
ACCAAAACGACCCGCTCAGCGCTTCTAGTACGTCGTCCGTGCGTGAGAAGGGTAATGAGTCTCACTTTGCGACGCTGTTCAGTAGTCGGCAATCACAAAGACGTAACATCCCGTACTTCTTTTTTACCAGTACTACTGGGGCGTCCCAAAGCGAATTAGAGGGCTGAATAATATTATTCTCAGGCATCTGTTCAATCATCTCTTGCAGTGCCGGTTGGTAGTGAGCCGGTATTCGTCTCGGAGGAGTTCGTATCGGCATACAGTTCCCTGTATCAATCTAATGTATTAACCCCTCTGTGCGCCCTGGCATTGTCGCGTTCCAGGCAAAAACATCCATGAACACACTAATCAGATCAGTTAAACCGTTCTTCCGTTGGCCATCCCCTCTGCCAGCTTGCCCATTGAAAACTTGCGTTGGTCCCGGTATTTGCTCTTCAGTGTTACTTGGATTAGGAGTTACGGTGAAAATTTTATCTGTGTGTGGTCTTACCGCCTTTACTACAGACCATCGGTACCACGTCGTCGGCTGGCTAATGAACAGTTTCTTTTGGACCAAATCTATGCGGCAATTCAATCTCTCTAATACATCCACTCCTAGAATCACGTCCCACGGTAACCTGTCGACAACCATCACTTCGTGGCTGAGGTGCGTTCCGGCCATGTTCAGTTCAACCTCCATCTTCCTCCGAGCCGTGAGGGGTGTCCTGCTGACTGCTAATAACTTATTATGCAAATAGCGCCAGTTGCGCCCTGCTACACTAACCGCAACTTTCGACCTTACTAGGCTGCGGGACGCTCTTTTATTAGGGAGGTAAGAGATGCGTCGTCCGTTCATGGTGATCGAAGCTAAGGGCAACCTCCCGTTCCATGACAAGGCAATTGTCAAATGGATCACTCGCTCTATGTTTGCGCCCTTGTATTCGAACTCAATAGAAGTCAGTCGATTAAATGTAAACGCTGGCTCACCTGGGTTTTTTTGTTGTGCCCGCAAGTTCGTGCAAATCGACTAAACCGTTTGCAATAGTAACAGACTCTCCTAGTCCAACTCGTCTGACTTCGTCTACGGTTCCGTGCGTCACGCTGGTAGTTCTTTCTTGGCAGCATTCACTTCAAGTTCAAGGCCGAAATTTCTCTCGAGACGGTTCGTGACCGCTTCGATGTGTCGCCCGACTTCAATAGCCTGCTTCGGTTCCGTGGGCGGATTCCTCAGGAACCGTTCGCAAACCTTCCGGGAAGTGACTCCTTCCACCAACCGTTCCAAAATCCGTTCGGCCCCTCTTTCGACGGGCTTCGTTGGGAACCATTGGCGGGCTAGGCGCTTGAGCTGCCGTACGATTGTTTAGATATCCTTGCCGGGCCGTTGACAGCGTTCGTGGAACTCCCTCCTATAGTCCAAGGCGAGGGTTCCGGGTGTCAGTGTGCTTCTATGACGTTGGTATGTTCGTTCGCTTATTGCATTCTCTACGATCTCATCTTCTAACGCAATTGTAAGCGCCTCTCCTGTCACTAAGTTCAGCAGTGCGTTTGGCTGATCGGAGGATTCAAACGTATCCACGTACCGCCGAGCCTGCAACTCCCAGCTTGAGAAGTCTCCACCCAGGTGGAACTTCTCGGGTGCAGTGACAGTCTCAGTAGTCTCCACAGCGATGGCTCCTCGGCGGACAACCGATGTTATCAGGACTGTGGACAGGTCCAATATCTTTTGTAAAATCCCCGTCGTGGCGGCAGACGGCAACTCCTCCTCACTCGGGGGGTGTTTCGACATCCTGGCAGAGTCGCCAAATGTAGCAGGTATGCGGGAAGGCGGAAGACAGAGTTCGGGTAGAAATGTTTATGTAACACGTGACACCTAACATACAGAGTAAGGAATGAAGGGATACATACTGATTAGTCTCTTTTACGGGAGTCTTCCAGTGTTTGGTCAATTGGCACGACGTTGACGGTATGCTCCGTAAGAAATGGAGAAAGAGCAGGTGAGACAACCGAAACAAAAGGGCGTACTTCGTGCTGAATTCGGTTTCTCGCTATAACCAACCCGGTGAACTACACAAATGCCTAGAGAAATGATGCACGAGTCCTGTGTTGAAGAAAGAATGCGTAAGGATTGAGTCACCACAGAATCTTCGAAATTCAAGTGGATAAGTATCAGGAATTTCAAAACGAGATTCGTAAGAGAAATGCCGCAGACCAGCGACCATTTCAGTGGTTATTTGCTGAACACGTTCTATGGCAAGTATGTCTATCTTCAAGCCGTTGTATACGATTTCATCAGCATACACAAGCAATGGTCTTATACAGACCCCGTAGAGCGATCGTAAAGCATGCCTGTCTATGCGGGTAAAGGCTCTTTTTATCATCCCAGGAGTCCTAAATCAATTTTTGGCGACCATCTGGTGGTGACAAGAAAAGGATAAACTAGTCGACAGCGGAATCCCTAGTTCCTTTTTAAGGTCAACCCTCGTGCACCATGTATCACGAATAGGTTCCTTGAGTCTCTTCCAAGCGACACGTGTGCACACTTACTGTCGTTTAGAGGGAGACTCCAGTCTTCTGACCAGCCCTTAATACGGTCGAGGTCAGTCTGCAATGCACTGGGATCAAAAGCTTTCCAGATTTTTAACTCTTCAGCATTAAGGAGGGTGTCGCTAGAAATAAGGTCAAGAAGGTCAGTGATGTATATTAGAAGCAACACTGGACCGAGCACGGATCCTTGAGGAACTCCAACGGAGATCGGAGAAGGAGAAGAAAGATCCGATCCGGTTTTTACCCTGAAGTCCTGTTATCAAGAAAGAATGTAATCCAGCGGAGAACCTCTCCTTGGATCCTACAGGCTTCTAGTTTAGGTATAGGAGGGCCGTGTGGGGCACGATCATACACTTTAGCAAAGTCGAAAAGGATAGGATCCGAGATATGACCATTGTTTTTGGCGTCTGTTAGACTACCCATGAAGATTAGCATATTGGTTATGCATGACCAGCCGGGAAGAAAGTCATGCTGGATAGAAGAGAAAATATTATTTGAGAAGTAATGCTTAAGAATAGCGCATTTTAACAGGCGCTCTAGTACCTTGCATGGGATGTTGGTGAGGCTGATCGGCCGATAACTAGCAGGGGAGCGACAATCGCCTGCCTTAAATACAGGTGTGATAGTGGTCTCATTCCATGCCTCCTGAAGGGTGCTGTTCCGAAATGTCTGTGTAAACAGACCATAAGGGGGCACTGCCAAACCAAGGACCGCTTCTTTGAGGATCCGGGGATGTATCCCGTCTGGTCCCATCGCGCAATTAGGATTGATCTTAAGCAAGAGCTCTTGAATGTCGAGCACGAAGAATTCAGCTATTAGAGGTGGGCATTGGAAATTTCTTTTCCGGAGAATCGGATGCCAGCTTGCCAGAACCACATTGTAGACTGCTGAATAATAATCTCTGAACAGCTCAGCATCCACCTGAGAATTGAAGGAGGTTTCCCCTTTGGGAAGCCGCAGAGGAAGCGTTGAGGGCTTAGTTTTTCTCTGGCGACGCATGTACTTGAAAAGAAAATTCTTATTCTCCCAAGCTGCCAGTAGGATTTTTGACTATACCTGTTGGGTATGTTGACGGATTTACCGCCTGCATCTGTTTCGTCCAGAGCAAAAGGCTTCCAGATCCTCCGGCTTACCGGTCAGTTTCGGCTCAGAGAATAGAAGGGAACGCAGATCAAGAAGACGACTTATGTTCCGCGGAAGCGGTGAGCGAGGTGAGGACCTCCACAGTTTTTGAGGAACAAATGCCTCACCAGCTTCGTACATGGTAACTTTAAAAGAAAGACAGTTTGTGTTCACTGAATTAGGTACCAGTTTGAGTGTACTTAAGAATGTTCTTTAGTGCGTTAAAGTCAACTTTCTGGAAATTACTGAATGAAGTCTCTGTTGCGACATTTTGGAACCAGTAGCAAATGAAATCGAAAGCAAATAACATGTGGTCACTATGCCACAGCGATGGTTTGATGATCACTCTATCTACCAGATGAGCTTCATTTGTGATAACCAGACCAAGCCATGAGGTTGTCTGTCCTGGACGGTGCCATGTAAGTAATTCGGCATGTGTCCAGGCTTTCTCATGGACCAACATTGCCAGGGATTTCAAAAATCCGGAGTCAGATTCCTCACCAGAGGCAGCTATAAAGTTGAGTTTGGATGCGTTGAAGTCCCCCACAATGAGAAGATGGGAAAAGCGCTGCGTAGACGGGAGAGAGACTAGAGCGGCAGGAATGGCCTCCTCGTACGATGCGACGTACGATAGCGATCGGTAAATTACACTGACAAGAAGCGTTTCACGACTTCGAGGCTGGAGTTTAAATCACAGTCCTTCACACTTCTCTGAGAAGGTAAATTCCCCTATGACATTTGTTACTGCCAGATTCTGGCTCAGGATTACAGCACAGCCCTACATGTGTCCACGGGAGGAATCCGTTCGATACAGCGAGTATCCAGGAACATGCAGTTCGTTATCACTGATATATGCAGAAAGCCAAGTCTCTGTTAAAGCAAGAATTTGAGGACAGGTGTCGTGGACCAACTGTCTGATTTCTGGTAGTTTGTTTAAAAGGCTCAGACAGTTAGTGTACACGCACTTGAGGGCTACCTCCGCATTTGGCTGGGTGCGAAAAGAGACAGAAAAGCGCGAGGAAGGCCTGGAGAGAGCAGTCTTAGTAGCGGCGGGGAGTGTGTAGACGGTTTCAGTTTCCTTAGCCCTCTTGGGGGGTTGCGGCCGTTTCATCGCAACCTGAGCATATGTGAGTGTTCCTATGGGACACTTCGTTCGTTTTTGTTGGCTCAAGGTTGATGGCTTGTGGATCGCCTTCACCTTCTGAAGTACTGGAGGGTGGTTTGCAGTTTTTCACCCCCGAAAATTGGGGTGAGATTTCAGGTTAGAGAAGAACTTGGGCGAAATGGCCACGCTCTAGTGGAAGAAAATGCAGCTAGATTGAGCCAAGTATGGGCCTTTCTGGAAGCTTGAGGTGACCCAAGCAGACTCATTCGATTGTAAATCTCAGGAGTGAAGTAATTTTAGCCAGGACTTTTTGGAGGTGGGATGGTTGTGGATTTAGTGCAAGACTATTGGTCTGTGGCTTCTTTGGGAGCGCTGGTTCAGACTCATGCAGCTCCTAATATGATTGGCTATCCATAGGGAAGAAAGCTGCCGCCTTTGGTGTAAGTGTGGGCACACGGGTTGATCCATTCAGAGGCACTGATCCCTCCTTAAAAATGGGAATAAAAACCTCCACGTTGGCTTAAATTTTGGGGTCAGACTTAGTGCGTGACCTTGTTCTATCAAACTAGGAGCTTTTCTGCCGCTCCTACGACGAGCGATCCAGCGAGACTCTTTGAATTAGCATGACTTTTCTTTGACTGAACTGTCATGTCCAGTACTTCTTCCGTGCTGACCTTCGTGGGTAAAGTCACAAGAAGTCCTGGTGACTTCTTGATAGCTTTGGAACAAAGTCTGCTGGCAGAAACTGAGCCTGTTAATTCTGGAGGGAAAGCGGTGTTTAACACCGTTCTTGTTTGCTCACCTGAAGAGGACGTGGTAGAAAATCGTTCCCACGGAACGAGTCTCCTCTCCCAAAGTGCCTTATCCCTCAAGTTTGTCGCGGCTTCCTCAATTTGCGCTGTGGACTAAGCCACTGCCTCGCGAGCAATCGCCACACCTGGAAGGGCGAACGCAATATACTCGCACAGTGAGTTCAGTTCTGAACCTATGTCGGATAAAGCCGGCTGTGTTTCAACTAGGGCTTTTCCAACCGTGGCCACGTGCACTGCATTGACGTTTTTAGAGGTCTTCCAACTATGCCTTAATGTGTCTCGTTTCTGCCTACTGGGGGTTGCGGGTAGCGGAACGGATACAGCCTTGGACGAAATATAGCATTCACGAAAAAGACAACTCATGCAGATAAATGGCTTTTTTGACGAAGCCAGCAGAGTGTATCGGTCCTCCTTGAAGCCAGTGCATTTAATGTGGTAACAATGTAGACACGTCTAGCACCGCATACTATTTTGAACAGTCATGCGACAGCCAAATCAGACACAGGCACTCGAAACTTCTGATCCACCGATGCTGCTGGATATCGTGCGTGTCATTGTGAAGAAAAGCGGCAAGTGTTAGCGGTATAAAAAACGGTAAGCAAAAGGAGCATAACTTAAAGCGAAGCACTAGTGGAACCGAACAGATATATTCTCAGATAATAATCAACCAAAAAGATGCGTCAAACGGCACAATGTCAGACAGATATAAGTACTATAAGCCAAATAGTTCCATGCATAACGAAATTAGTATGTTATTCGATAACAAGTAACACTAATCGTATGTAAGTTTTTGATGCACCAAGAGAACAACGATATGAATAAACAGTGACAGCGAGAAAAGTAGAACCAAATTTCGATTTGCCTGCGTAACAAATCACAGAAACGCTGTTCCTCAGTGCTTTCGCTCCGCTGCGCGTTACAGGTGTTTCTGCTCAGCTTGGCAGATCGCCAACCTATACTAGTTGTATTTCTCAGTTGGACTTCAACTAACAGCTTGAGGGCAGCATGTTCAGTGAAAGCATTTTGGAATTATATGTACTCAACTACCCGGTTATTGTAATGGGAGTCAAATATTTGTATTGTACCTTCAGATCGTGTTTTTCATGTACAGGTCTGATTTCAAGTACTGGATCGGGTTATGAAAAAGGTAAGCTCGGAATCTCAACATTATCTCCGAGAATTTGTTCTCGTACAGAAATATTCCATAACTGATTATTCCCACTTTATTTTGAGCTTACTCGGAAGATACGGCTCACAGTTTTGAAAGGTAAATTAGGAAGATAGCATAAGTTATCCAACGTCACACTCTTATTTCACACCGTACGTCGTTTACATTTTTCTACACGCAAATCACATCAGTTCATTGAATCAGCATGGCGATGAGGTATACTATCATCTGAAAAACCTAGCGACGGATGAATACGCAAAATTAGATGATCATCTCAACCTCTCGCACAAATTTCAACAGCGTATCTTGCAAGAGCCTACACACTGACACTTCGAAGGCATTTGCAGGTGCCAAGAAACAGACGGATAGAATTATCGTCAAGCTAGCGTACGGGATTATTGTGTACAAACGCGTGCATTGCATAAGTCGAAAGACACCTAGCAAAAAGTTAGCCTTTGACACGACTTAGCTGATAAAATATCTCAATTTCGGGGATTACAGTTGCGATGCATCTTCCGTTTTTCACTGTCACATTGGTGACTGTCCGATCGAGTATGCAAGCTTGGGGTATTGACACGGCCTCCAATTTAATAAACAGAATACACATCCAATGAATATACGTTCGGATGCCGATGTTGGACGGTGGTCGGTATCGTGCTGAGTGATACTCAGGGTGCGTGTGACGTTGGACTGCGTCAAAAGGAGGCTGAGTTTCTGAATCAGCAGTCAGGATTTGGACATTCTACACGGTACGCATGTTAAATTAGATAATTGCCACGGAAGTATCATGTTGCAAGATACACTATTTGTTGAAGGACACTACTGCTTTCCGCTACTAAAGAGGGTGTCAGGATTCGTTATATCCTTTCTTAAACTCGCGTTGCAGCTTCGTCTCGGAGATGATGCTGCTGTTATAGGTAATCTAACATTAGTTAGCTCACGAAGACGTCGTATTATATCATGCTATGTTTCTCAGTGTAACCGGAGTAGTAGGTATGCTTTTATGCGATTATGACTAAAAAACTATCAGGTACGAGACAGTCTTTCGACTTATGTTTCAAATGTTACCTTACATGGTTGTTTCCCACACCTTTATTCCTTATCCTTCACCATCACAATGACGGGTAGTCCTCAACCAATGTCCGGAGCGTGCCAATGTACTTTATTGCTTTCATTTAATGAATGTCGTACCTGGTTTCTTTAGGTGACTTCCAAAGCATTCGTAGTCGCCGGTGGACGAGCATTATGGTCTCCATTGGGAACATAAGACAGGTTAGTAGTTTAGTACAAGTCATGAATTTCTTTCTGTACGGTAGCGTATCAGTAAGTGATGAAAATCCGGCTTGCTTGTAAAACGGACTGGGCTTCGCGTTCATTCAGGCACCGCCCGTGGTGTGGAAATGAAAGACAAGTATATTGAAATTGTTGTATGGAAACGATCGAATGTGCATATTTTCGGCAGCACACTACTGATCAGTTTAATGTGTCTGCTGACCGTCACTACGGAGTTAGCACTGACCGTACGCAGTTGTTTGGACCACTTGCAGATCTAGAATATCTTACAGTGATTCTGAAACCACTATCACAAAGGGGGAAGCATTTTCCAAACACCGCAACGTCGCGAAGGCTACAGACTTGGCTTATGCAAAACGCACGTGGGATGTGTATCGCGCGGCTGCTGATCTAGTTGAAAAAATTCTTCGCAGATATTTCTGGTGTCTCGTGTTTGTTGTTCAGTCCCTTCGCGTATAATTCTCTCCCAGTTTTGCAATTACCCTGAACGTATTCGCGTATACTGCGTTAAAAGCATGGGGCTCACTGTGCAACCTACTTGCCTTTACTTGGCGTGCTTCACGAAAGACAAACTTTATCTGATCGATTGTATTTATCAGTGAGGCTTGTGAGCGGACAACTTTGTGCATACAGTGTGATTCTACGGCTGATGCCGACTGCTACCATTGAGTATCGTAGAATATTTCAGCGAATTTTTTCTGACATCGGTGGCCGTTATTTGTCTTCTCGTTGCTTAGAGACAGTTCGACAGTAACAATGCTGAAACTGTTGGTGCTGGAATTTTGAATCTGTTGTTGATCGATTTGATTAAAACCGTCAGAAATGCTTCCATGCTCAGAGTTTCAGAATGGCCTGCCGGAGCAGCAATATGTCTTACAATTTGATAACGCCTCAGCTATGATAGACTCATGTTCTGAAGCGATGAGGCTAGTGCTAACAGTTGTGTTATTGCCATTCTAGCCTTGACTGTTGCCAAGCTGAAAGGGAAGTATTTGGCCCGGGATCTGAAATCAAAAGGAGTCTTAATGCACGCTGAAGAATAATTTACAATCGTCTTGAAGGTTCTGAGTGTGTTGCTCTATCTAGAACAGAAGCAACATCAGAAGCTATTTTCTGTCAAACCAAGTGAGTCCACAGGCCTGAACGCTAAGTAGTTCATGAGGGATAGTCAGAATAACCATTGTCCTGCCTTTTCTAAGTCTGATGTTATCAGAGGGGATTTTGCGGCGAAATCACTCCATGCACCTTTGATTGAACTCATTGATTTTCCACAGGTCCATTTAATCTGTATTAACATCGATCCGGTTAGCTGCTGCAAGGTCCTCGAACAACTTGATTATTGTGTTGTAGCTAGAATGAGAGATTACGGCCACCAAAAGCTCTGCCTTAAGCATTATCGTCAAGGAAAAGCTGGTGAGGTAATTTTGGACCGCATAATTTTACTAAGGGGTATTGCAAAACCTTCATGGACTCCCTTATCGTTTTGCCAGATATCGGATCGACGGGCTACTGAAAAAACCACAACATGACCCAAACGCCGCCGATGCGCTGACACGGCTGTCGGTCTGTGTGAAAATTTGCGGCGCAGCTGTCAGACGGATGTGTTGCGCCGTCGACTAGTCACTGAGTACAGTGACACAAAATATGGATGTGCTACCCTTCAACCTGCAAGTTGAATAAGCAAAGAATGCAGCTTGGGTCAGCCAGCGAGGGCAAGGTCCAACATTTTCTGTGCCCACCGACTTCAGTTCGCAATGCGCGAGTGTGACGCAAGGCAGATTCGGACAAGTTGCAGAGGGTTTTCGTGGTCCTGGTGATAGCATCCACCTAGGCATACCTATAAAGAGCGAGTCAGGCCGGAAACCGGTGAAAGCTCTGAATTTAGCTACCACGAACTCTTATCTTGTGAAGCACGGTTTGTGTGAAATTGCGCATCTCGTTAAAGGATGCCCTGAGTTCATCATACCAAGCATCCTAAGTGCATGGTCTGGTACACGATAACTGGTCACTTGTTTTGTGCGCCGTGATGCATCACAGAGGGTTTCAGACTGTGGAATGAAAACCGAATGTGATTTAGACGGCAGCCGAGGCCGGCATTAACATTTGTTGCGCAAACCCAGGGTCCAAACTACACGAGAGCCCCCGATCAATGAAGAGAAAGATAGCAATGGATACGCATCCCAGAGGCTGCAACCTTCATGCGGTTAGGAGTATGACTGCCATTTTCTTTCCGCTTAGGTGATACCTCGCTGCTACTTCCTTTATCTGCTTCGTTTGGTTGACAGCTTATCGTTTAATTTGGTTGGAGGTTGTTGGTGGTTTTTGTTAGCTGCTGTTGAGGCCCATATTCAATCTTGTTAAGTTAACTGACCTGGTCGTTTTCCTTTTTTGCTTACTGATCATTCTTTTTTGGATAGGTGAAAAAATGCTGAAGATATTTGCCAAGACACAGCTGTTATATTATGATGTAAGGGTAAAAGCGATGTTTGTAAACATATGGCTTCCTTGTGCAGGATTAATGAATTACTCTCAGATCGTCCCAATCTATTTCCGCGCCGTTTAATCTCAAGTGAAGCAACCTTACACACTGACGGCCGCACACCCTAAGATGGTATATAACGAGAAAAAATGCCGAATTGCAAGTATATGCGGCATGAATCTCACTTTCAAAAATGAGGTAACATAGTGCAGGTTTCACTGGTCAGGAATGGCTGTAGCGTTTTCCCTAATATATCTGAACATAGAGCTGCACCTCAAATACCACACAATAGGCAGACTGCACTTAGGTGTGATTATATGTCACTTGCCTTTAGCCAACAAAGGCTGTTGTTTTTTCATTTGCAAGCGTAGAAAAGTCAGACCGGATTATCGTGTAGTCAACAAGAGTACACATGAGATTTTGTTCATTAGGAATTCAACAGAGAACCTCGTTTTAGACGAGTTGTTAACGGCACACTGATGCAGGCGGGAACAAGTTAGGAGACGCAATGGAAATGGATGCACCCATGGCCTCCAGTGTTTGCCAGCTCCGTTTTCAGAAGAAATGGCCTGTGGATCCTGAGAGAGACCACATGCACCGGGTACAGTCCAAACACTGCCGAGGTTCGTATCATTACTCCCGTAATAAGTACAGTCAATACCGACCTTCTCGTGATTGTAGGGATTGCGGCAAAGTGGACCGAGCGTCGCGACCAACGAAAAAGACGAAAATCCTTTCTCGGACAAGCACAAAAAACGACTACTTTTTAGATTGTCATTCGAAGAAGCCCAGTGTCCCATTAAGGGCCATGCATATTACGATAACAAAACCAGCTACACTGGTAGTTTCGAAGTTATCCGTTGTTGAATAAGCCAACCAGTGTTAATACAGCGGCGTCTTTCATCTTACTTTTTCAATTCAGTTTTATTTTGAGCATAAGAAAAATGTGCCTAAGAGCTGTAAGTACCTACACGCATGAGCATATATATCACGTTTGCATTGTATTTCACATTAACTATCAACGTGTCTAACCGTTAAAGATATACCACCAAGTTTGCAGGCCAATCATTCAACTGAATTATATACTCATTCTGTTTCTGTTACAGTATATTAAATGGATGTTGCTGGACAAAATATTTTTCCCAAAAATGGTTACGCACAGTTTCATTATATGTTTGTTTCTACATCTTTTCCATAGGAGACGGTGTAAAAGTGAGAAACATGTATCACTGTATTAAAGTCCCCTACTGCAAAGCTAGTTTGGTGTTGTATGGTCTGTAAGCCTAAAACTTCCATAGCCTTATGCTAACACGATTCAGAAGCGGTAACGAAAAGACGGTCGGCCTGCAAGTAAACTTTGTTTGATGATATAGGTATCATACGATAAGCAGACTCCAGTGCAACAGGCTGAGGCGCCAGGGAGGTGGACATGATGGGGCCTGTAGCAAACCACACGCCGTGCGCCAAAAGGGACGGATCTTGACGTAAACTCCAATCGATCTTCGGAATTCAAGGAAGATTCGGGCTGGTTGGACGGCTGTTTCGACGACAGTAATAGGAACATTGTTGATCGATGGAATATAGCCCCAGTGTTAAAGATGAAACGGATTCACCACGCGGTCGCAAGCAAGGCTACAATACCCATGCCAGCACACTGTCGCTGATGCTAGTAGACTGCAGTAACTTTCCATCCACAAGGTAATGTGAACAGGTACGGTGGTACTGGTAAGGCAACTCTCACGCTGCTGAAAGTTTAAGATCTTCTGAACGTTGAAAGTGATGTCGCTACAACCCTTGAAATGGTAATTCCGTTTGCTATGATGAATTCTGCAAGACTAGACTAAGATTGTGTGGTTTCATTACAAAAACTGTATAGCATCACTCTCTCAGCCTGCATGTCGATCACTTCAAGGTATATTTTTCAGTTAGTCACCATTTGTTCAGAATGCCAGTTATCCACCCCGATGATATACGATCTGATCAGGGTAGCATTCAGTAATAAACGAAGTGCTGTTTATCCTGACCAGTTCAAATACAGCGTTCTTATTACTTACTGCATTTACTTGCTGTCAATGGTGTTTATTGCGTACTTCAATCGGATGAAGCAGCTACTAGTACGAACGCATAATTCACAGTCGGACGTTGCTCAGAACGTGAATAAATATGTTTCACATCAAGCGCTCCATTCGAGTGCCAACCACTGTACTCTGTGGTTGGTTTAGAATCAGAAATTCGTGTAATAGTGAATCATTGTACATTGTCTTCACAATACATCACCGTGAAATAAGGTGAACAAAACTTTGTCATTCACATTCCTAAGAATCAGTTTCCACCATGTAAACTCTTGCAAGTGAGATTGGAACTGGCATGTGTTGGATCGGGATATAACCATAAAGCAATTCTTTCCAAACGATCACGGAGTTCCGATGTGCTGCTCATGTATCATTCCGTTTTCTGGGTCGACAAAGTTGATGGAATGGCCAACAGTCAGTTTGCGTGGTGGATTATTTGGTTTGGAGCTTTGTAAGCTCACCATTTGCCCGTAAGGCTGAAAATGAAATGCACGTAAAATGCAGCGGGCTTTCTGAAACATGTCTTTGGATGTGAAATATTTGCAGTATCTCGTTTGCTTCGCACAGTAAACCACGAATGCCCCTCGCTTTTCTCTTTCAATACCATTGTACGTTTGCTTTTGGAAAGTGGCAACCACGGGGGTACTTTTTCTCCCACAATAAGCGATTAGTCTGTTGGCAGGATGAAACAAGCTCCATACTTTGAGTAATCACCCCGGTTTCGCCGTAATGATGGCATTGCCTCGGAAATGTACTTCAACCCTGACAAGACTTCCACGCTCAAGACTAGACGTATGCGGCGACAAAAACTAGCTGCGGTCTTATAACTTACTCTCAAAACTTTCGCATCGGAATTTATATCTTTCTTGGTCGTTGGTTGTAGTAAGCTTGCGAATGCCCCCGAAAGCGCAATACTAGTGCGGCGTTGACATAACATTATCACCGAACCATATTGGTGGGCCTAGTCTGAAACCTTTGGAGCTCCTGAGCCCTGAGATCTGAAGGTTGAGTGTGGATATCTCAAGAATTAGAAACCATACTGATAGCTATCAGTAGTCCGCGGCTGGCGGGAACACCAAGTAACAATAATCAGAACAACAAGATATCATGGGAGGAAGGTTGAAACGTTGTAGGTGAAATGGTAAATATGAAAATCGATGTTATATCCAAAGGGTTAATAAACCTGAAGACAAGCCAATAGTTGTTACCTAGGTCAGCATTGAGTTGCATACAGATGATAATCTACACTGCAAACTTGGTGGCATATTGTAGTTACCTGGAGACAACCCCGGTCTGCTTGCTGTACAATGTGGTAAATTCTTCCCAAAATCTCAGCTTACATTGCACATAGGACCGTAAGGATCGTTGTCTGCCGTTTGCTTGATGTAGGCAAACTCGTTTGTTTGTTCCCATGCTTGTCGGCCTATGCGCGCCAACGGAATCATGCACTCTTCTAGGCTGCTGTTGCGCTCGACGGTCGAGTCCTTAACCTTCCTATCTACCTCCGCGTATCGGTGTCGTTTAGCGCTGGTTGAGACCTGTTGTAATTATCATACCATATAACTTCGGTCTTCCACAATTATCCGTATTCTTATTTGGCGTCTGGCGTTTGTTACACCTACCTGTGACAGCGTTAAGTTAGTGCACGTAAAAATATCCTTGTGGGTAAGTCACGTTAATATTTATTGTGAAATGTAGCGTAAATGTGATATAGTCTAAATTACAATTTCATGTTGGTCCTCAAAACTACGCGTGAGTTATCGATTCTACCAAGCAAAAATGTGTACTCCAACTTATCAGTTTCATTGCAAACACTTTTCCGAAGCAAAACCGATGACGAAGACCGACACGATGCTCACAACGAAAATAATTCCAAGTTTTTTTCAACCGAAGTTGAGACTATGAGTCATTTATGGTATGGTCAGCTTTTTATTACAGCGGAACCATTATAATCGACCAACGTTCAATATTTGTCCTGAAAGATGCAATTCAATGCTTTGCGAAAAGCCGAGTAACATTTCGCGCCTAATTGATCGTTGTGACATGCAAGCCGGCCGCTTTTACCTTGATGTACGCAAAACTTTTGAGTCAAGATTGGGGTAATGTGGAGACATCGGGGGAAAACTTTCCTTCGGATTAGGGGTTCCAGCGATCGTCTTTTGGAAGAAAAAAATCACAAAACAACATGAGCCAAGAACCTAGTGAGCCGCGCACACGACTTATACAAACAAAACTTAAATAACGTTAGCAATATGGAAGCGCGCTTTGCTACAATATTCACACTCAGTCCGTGCACGCTTGCTGACTTCGGTCGCTCGTTACACCGTCTCCAGCATGATTAGACCTTGAAACAACATTGAAACTGACCGTAGCAGGCAAGTGAGAAGATGTAATTCGGGTAGGAACGTTATTGTATCACATAACGCTACACATACTGATCAGGAGATGAGGGTGCAGATATTGGTAGGTCTCCTCTACACTAGTCTTCCAGTGCTTGATCAGTCGACACGGCGTTGTCACTAGGCTCCGTAGGAAATACGGAAACAACAGATAAGACAGCTTAAGGAAAATGGCTTACGTTTTGTTGATTTTGATTTCCCTCTATTGGACTACACAGTTGCAGCAAGCGTACGTTTTGTCCCCACAAACATATTTTTGAATATATATGAATACGTATATATGGTTGGCAGCGTCCGAAATGGATTAGTCTGTCACAGTGACTGAAGCCAATGGACGCCTGCGCCTCAAACCATCACCACAAGTGGCTTGAGTTGCACCACTTGCGGTTGCATTCACGCACCACGTATCCGGTGTAAACCTGAAGGAATAAGACATGGAAGTGAGTGAGTGAGGCATTTGTGTCCAGCCGGCCTGTGTTGGTTAGTCAGTTGAATGTCTAGCACGAAAAGAAAATCCTCATCTCGGAAAATAAACAGAGAGACTGCAATGACAAAATCTATACTAGGAAGAAAGATATGTAAACTGTAATACAAGAAGCGTTTCAGTATACGAGTGCAGATTAGCGCAGTCTGGAGAGGATAAAGTTGAAAAACGAAATTTAAAGTTGAACCACGAAAAGATCAGGCAGACGATACATCGACAACAAAGCTCAAGAAGACTGCAGACATTCGAGTTTCTGAAAAGAGGAGCAAAATAGTTGCCCAACGACAATAGTCTTGGTCGATGCAATCATCAACAAAATAGAATGGATATACTGATATGACATACCTGGGCCTAACGTACTTGTCGTCGCTTCGCCGAAGGTGCACTGTGAGTACGCTGGTGACCTACTAATCCAAGGCGGCCAGCGTATTCGAGGCCGCACACATCGCAACGCCATATAGTCATGTCACAACGACCTATGGCACCGATGGTTCTATTGCGTACCGCGCGCTTTCGTTCTCGACCGCGCATTAACTGCTCGTTGAAATCGCGGACGCCCGTCCGACTTGTGTTCCTTCAGGCAGTCCGGTTCAAAGCTAAGTCTTCCCAACATCTAAAATCAATTTTACAACGTGACAAACTTACTTGCATAGCATCCTGGTATCTTTGCTTCTGACCACCTAGAGTTCGTTTACTTGATCTCGGTTGTTCATACAGCACCTGCTTTGGAATACGGTCATCGCCCATCCGACGGACGTGACTCAGCCAACGAAGCTGATTCAACATCAGCAGGGTTTCCATCGCGTTCATATCTTCCCGCCCCAGTAATTCAACGTTCGGAGCCGTGTCCGACCACTGAATACCCAGGAAGCTTCTTAGACACTACAAATGTAAGCGGCTAAGATAGCGCACGTTCCGCTGATACAATATCCACCTTTCACTACCGTACAGCAGCATAGACAGCGCAATTGAGCGATAGACAAAGAGCTTAGTGCTAGGCGTTAGGCTGTGATTCTTCCAAACACGTCGTTCAAGACGTCAGAAAGCGGTAATAGCCTTTGCCACACCAGCTCTCAACTCGCGGTCCACGGACAGATCGGTGGACAGATTGCTGCCCAAGTAGCAGAAATCGGTACAACTGCTGTAGTAGCGTGTAGTGCGCTGCCATTTTGTTTTTTCACACATACTCCCTTCCGCTTCCTTTCAGGCCCTCAAACACGCGGGTTGGCCGCGTCCGCGCAATGAGTGGAGGTGGATGACCAACCAGAGCCGGAGGATGGCGAGCAGTGAGCGTGAGGCCACTGTTCATTGATGGGCTATTCCGGACCGGGGGACTCCGTGTATATACATGGACAAGAACACGTTGTGCACTGAATCTCTCGGTGTCTGTGTTGTGTTCAATAAATGTTTACTGTTGACTTGTGACTTTTCTTCTTTTGCGAGACAGACCTGCTGTGTTTCGATTAGCAAACGCTGGATATAGTGTGTTGTTCTTGTGATTGACTTTCTGGAATATTACACTGTCGACAACATTACCATTGATACGAATTTGGGGTGAAGGTGCACAGACAGCACCTCCTTTCGGGAAAGGCTGAAAGAGAATAAACGTCTCACTTGTGTTGATATCCACTCCAAACTTGGATGCCGCTGTCGCAAAAGCCGTGACCAGTCGCTGTAGTTTGTCCTGGCTATGTGCAAACAGCGCGCTGCCATCTGCGAACAGAAGCTTGCACATCATTGAGGTATATAACCGGGTTTGGGCGCCAAAACGTAGAATAATCACTAGGTGCCCATCCGTCCGGTACTCTACCTCAACGCCGTCCTCCCCAGAGTCCCGGATGGCAATTGCTAGCGTGGCAGTCAAATACAAACTAACTAAGGATGGAGCCAGGACATAACCCTGCTCCACGCCAGTGACAATGTCCAACTCATCAAAAGTAGATCCACACGACTGCGTCTTCGTCCTCATGCCCAACTGTAGTAATCTAACCAAATTACTGAACTTACCTGGACATCCAAACATACCGAACACCGTCCACAGCGCCTCGCGGCTCACGGAATCAAAAACCTTCATGAAGTCTACGATAAGGTCTTACAGGGGCTGGTTCTGATCCCGGCACTACTCCTGAAGCTGTCGACCAGCGAATACCACGTCGATCTTACTCCAATTCGCCCGGAATCTGCATTTCTCTTCAGGAACATTGGCCTGTAAAACATCCGTATTCAGTCGGTTCAGAAGGATTATGGCAAACACCTTGCCTGCGCAGCTCAGCAGGCTTATGCCCCGATGGCGGTCGGGGCATTACTTGTTACCCTTACCCTCAAACAAAGGTACTATCACAGTGTGGTGATTGTCACTAAACCTATTTCTCATGACTGTTGCTTTATTACATTGCTGACCACAAGTTGTACAATTGCGCTCGAAGGATAAATTACTTGCTTTGCCCAGTTCGGTCGTTATTACTATTGCGTCGAAGCTAGCTCTGAGGTTGAGCTAATTCAACTACTACATTCTTGTATTTCTGGAACCATCACAATTGGCGTCGCGGACTTCTGCAAATTTCTATGATGGATTCCTGTCCACTTGAATTTCTCAATATTCATAACTCGTCGAGAGAAATCGAGGACTATTTCGAACGCTTCGAAATATGGTGTCTCACAGGCAAAGAAATGAGAGCGGAAAAGAAAGTCGCTCACTTCCTCACCGTAATTGGCAAGGATGCGTAAAGCTTGGTGAAAAACTTGTCACTTCCTGATTCACCGATTTCTCTTCCTTATGAATCCTGGAAGAAACTGCTGCTTTCAAATGTCCAACCTGTAAACTTTGAAGCAGTTGAACGAGCCAAATTTCATAAGTTCGTGAGAAAAGAAAACCAGGATATCAGACAATTTATTCTAGAAATTCAGACTCAAGCTGCTCGGTGTAATTTTGAAAACCAATTACATACTCAACTCCGTGACCGTTTGATTGCTGGAATAAATTTGCGTGATCTACAACAGAAGCTTCTACTGCTTCCAAATTCCACTTTCCAGTCAGCCAGAACACTATACGAGCAGTATCAGGATGTCAAAGCCGCTCTGAAAGATGAACCGATGGTTTTATACAACAACCTGAGACGGTCAGAAGGTCAGCATAGGTGGCCGTCTGAAAAAGTAAATATTGGAGCTGTGCTAGAGCAAGAGGGTCATTCTGTTATTTGTATTTCTAGACGT
>JTDE01000963.1:147027-167702 GCA_014338405.1 Paragonimus skrjabini miyazakii
GGTCCGGACGTTTCTGGCGTTTGACACCGAACGTCTTGGTGGCTACTGTCCTGATCCGTTCCTCGATGAACTGCCACATACCCTCAGGGGTAGTGGATACCGGAGCGTCGTGCGGACGAGCGGCGACTGTACACTGAGAGTCAGTCGTCGTCTCGCAGCCTTCCAGACGTCTGATATCCAACTTGTGCCGTTGTCTGGAAGATCTACAATAAACAAACTTACGTACATGGATAAATACTTTAGTCCTGATTAATCTATGATCTGTGCTGTATTCAGCGCCGCACATCACTTGCGTGATAGGCGCTTCGCGAATGTCGCGCTGTTGCACAATCAGGGTAGCCAGCTCGTGACTAGCACACGGGCGGAGCAAACGATCACAATTCTTGTTCACTGAACCACTGCCGTAGTGTCTGAAAACTCTTGACCGAACTACCGAATCACGCCCGACCCGAGCGTTCAATTCACCCAAAACGAACAGTCGATCAGTCACCGGCACCGACCGGATCGTGGCGGACAGTTGATCATTGAAATGATCCTGTGTATCATCAGTGTGACTCATAGTTGGACCATAAACACTTATAAATGTGGCACGCTTACCTTGACCGAGTCGCAGGCAAATAGACAGCATCGATGGCTGGTGACGTGCGGTTCACCTATCATCAAAGCATTGATGCGATCAGCGACCGCAAAACATGCACCATGCTCCCGAGCACCGTCTGTCGACTGAGCTATTCAGCAGAAAATGTACCCAGCACCTGCTTCCCGTAACTTACCTTGGTTTGCAAGACTTGTCTCGCTCAAGGCTGCTACGTCGATCTCATAGCGACGCATTTCCATCACGATCAGTAGAGTGCGCTATTCTGGCCGTCCTTTGGAGCTGCATCAATCCAGCAGCGTGCACACATTCCATGCTCCAACATTGAGTGTGTTGCGTCCCCGGGCCTACTTCAGGTTGCTCTTCGGGTTACTGAAATTTGAGTCAGCATTATCTGCTCCAGGATTAATATTGGAAGGGCAGTGTGAGGGTGAGTGATTGGCGGAAGCATATTTTCGTCTATCCACCCTGCGCGACGGCCGATGCAGTATGGTATTTGGTTTTTGTCGTAAAGTCATGGTTTTTGTGGGCTTAGGATACTGCCAAGACGCCCAGGCCTAGACAGGAGAGCGAGTAGGGCCTTCAACTAAAGTCTAGTTCGAAAGCCTGTACCGCAAGGCAGCAGGTGACACACGCGCACACATGGGCGTCAGCATCAACCAATTAGAACAGGTTTCACGGTCACAACCCAAGACATTCTGTACATTCACACGCAATCGAAAGATCAGATAATCAGATCAGGTTGAAAGGGAAATAACAAACCGAACCAAAACACAACACACTCACACAGTGCACAACGAACGCCGCACAACGGACGCATTTGTCTTTTGTTTAGCTGCTTCCCTTTGCTCAATCTGATATGGATGAACCTGCAACGACCGAGGTCGCAGTCAGCACAGCCCGCCAGATCAAGACAACACACAATCTCGACCATCATGTCAAGGTAGCAGAAAAGGACAGGATACATATACATATACATTCACATGCATACATGTACGCGTATATATATGTTTAAAAATATCAGTCCAATTGAGCCGGAAACTTTCATAGACTGACGTTCCCACCGATTGACTCTATCGCGCTCCGTCCCATCATCCAACGTAACTAATAGTTTGTCGTTACCTTCCTCACAACCAGCATCCAGGGGTACAAATCCACCAACCCGTCCCTCACAGTCATCCATTTTCACCCACTTGTCCTCATCCCTGCTGTTTTCTGACAGATGGCTCCTTCCCCACCCCTGTGATTAGGACCTTTCTATGGGCCGCTGTGTCAAGGTCAAAAGTAATCGGTCGCCGAGAGCCGGGTATTTAATCATACACCAGACCGATCTGAACGCACTTCGTTTTTTCATCCTCGCCTTTCGGCCGTTTGTGTATTGGGACTCTTGGCGGCCTATTGCAGTCAATCACTGTGCCTCATCCTGTGAAGGCAAACAATTTGAGATTTGTTTTTTGTACTTGAATATACCGTTTATATCAACAATACCACGTTTCCAGTGACTTGATTTTGTTCTGCTATTTGGTGTCATTAGTTGTACGTGTGTCGCTTAACGTTCGTCGGAGAAACATGCAGTATGCCCACGTATGTTGACCTGTTTCATGTATATTTATGTGTATACAGATACACGATTAAGGATATCCAAAGTTTTCAAAATATTTATTCAGATGTATATAAATGCCTCATTATGTTCGCATGTGCGCTTTCCCCGCGCAACGCCTGTTGTCCACTGGGAAAATTAGCTTTTAATATGACCCAATCGTCTCGGTTGACTAAAGGTCTACTCGCGATCTTTGGGATTATTGTGGCTACTAAAGCACCACACTTGCTCAAATTTGTGATTTGTTTCGTGCCATGAAACCGTTCAACTCTGCTTTATAAAAAATGCTGGTTTAGGCATTCTAGGAACGTATAAAAGAGATATACTCAACCTCAATTTTATAACTAATGATAATAATTTCAAACAATTCTATGATTCTGTCACGGTTCAACGCTCCGCGCTAAACCCGATGGCTCGATCCTAGCCATCAGTTCGCCCCACATCCGGTCAGGAGACCACATGTTAACTGTCTCACTCACTCACGTATCCCTAGCCTATTCACAAGGTCACAGACACATCAGGCGCTCCACAGGCCAGCGCGTGATTCAGCAGGTCCTGTCCACTCTGCACACACAGGCTCCGCTTGGCGTAATTCACCCTCACTCACCCGACAGATGGTGACTCCTTCTCCCCTCAACACTGCGAGAGGCAAGGTCATATGCACGCACACACGCGCGCATCGACTGAACCAACTCACGCGCGTCAACTTACAGGCGCGTAATGCACGCACATGAAGGCGACTAAACTCGCAAGAGGCACAACTTAACTTCTGACGCCTCATCTCGGACTGCGAACAACTCAACAACGCGAAAAGCCAACGAACACGGGGACGTGAGCTACACCACTACTGTACCGCTCCACATCGCATCAACGTTATCCTATCCCTACAATACTGCCAACACACAGCATACACCTGGATACTGCTATGCACACTATTGTCTTCACTGACATTATTTTGTACTGTACGTGAGTCTCCCGGCTCGTCTATGTTCTAATCACCTTCCTGTTTATGCCTATTTGTGTCATACACCTTACTATTCAACTGTGAACCTTTCTTTTGTTATATTTAGTGTTAGGCCGTAGTCATTTATCTATAGCCCACACTATTGCCCTACGTAACAGTTCTGTTAATCTCCGAAATCATCAATAACGTGTGATAAAATTCAATGTCGGAAGTGGAATAATATCAGTTTCTTATATTTTGTGTGAAAATAAGCAAGGCAATGTTCTTTTCGAACAGAAAAAGATTAAGTTGTTATAGAGCTGCAACCGCATCCCAGCTTGAAACTGTTACTACCGAAGCGTCTTCCAGCAACAGTTGAACAAACAATGACCACCTAATTCAAGACAAGATATAATGGAGGACTGTGATTTCATTTGGTAAGCAAGATAACGGGCTATGTGGCTTAACTTTGGCTGTCAGTGTCAACAGTGAAAGCCTTCAACAAATACGTAAATTTGCTGCTTAGATTTGAATAAGCATTGCAAAATGAATATATAGTCACCCCACAAATCCATTTATTGATTCAAACTGAGCAGAACAGGGCCCTCTTCCCGTATAACACGCTAAATAAGAGCGAATTAGTTGTACGATCGCCTCTGAATCACAAACACAGTGTACTAGTGAGTAAGTGAGCTTAAGTTTTAAAAACACGAGGGGGTTAAGTACAAAAGATTCCGGCAAAACATTTAGAATCAGAAACGTCTGGGAAGAATTTTTCAGCAAATTCGGCAATCGGGCAGTACAAGCATCACGTGGCTCATTATTATGTTTTAACATTATGAACACAAGAAGTATCTTTCTCATTATAATTGGCATGACTGATAATTCATGACTACGAGAATTTTTGTTTTCACCCTCTATTGAGTGTTCATCGAATACTGCATTACAACTCGCAAAAGACACCCAAAGGACATCCAAAAGACGGCCATGCTGCTTAAAGACCTACCCGGTTGAAGGCCGTTTCACTTGTGAATTATGCAATTAGCACACCCTATTAAAACAATCAAAGGTAAAGTCCTTCAGGTATGCCCCACGTTCTGAAAATAACAGTAACATGCACAGCAAACAACGTCAAACAGTGCGTTATGCTTTGAAATTTATGGCTGCCCCACCCAACTGACTTCCGATACAAACGGAGTCACTGCGAACTAAAGCGTGCAAGATGCGATATAGAGTATCTGTTTGAAACCTGTGAAACACGGTGCACCTTACAACTCTGGATTTCGCCATTGGCTGTGGATCCACATTTTTCGAATGACCGCGGCAGACTAATCTCTAGAGCCTGTTCGCTTCTTTATTCATCCAACTGCATTTTTGAAACGGGTTGTTCGTGCGGCTACCGCAATGGGAAACACCGCTTTGTGCATGAATGGCCCAACTAGATTTGATGTAGAGTCAGCTGCACAACAAAAAATTCACAAGTTCTGTGTCAGTTTGGGTAATGACATGCAACCTACGCTTGAACCTATAGTACAGTGTCTGGCAGTACAATTTACTCTTGTACTCTTTCCGTTTTAATCACTCGGTTATAAAGACACTGACTGCGATAGGAATTTGTCTTTCAAAAAACATCGCAGAAAATGTCAACCGCTTTGCTGATTATGGGTGGCCTCGCGTAAATTAAGGGTAACAACAATTTCACAGCCAACCACGAAGTGGGCTGCTCGTTTGCG
The DNA here is from genome assembly GCA_014338405.1 of Paragonimus skrjabini miyazakii. Classification (NCBI taxonomy): domain Eukaryota; kingdom Metazoa; phylum Platyhelminthes; class Trematoda; order Plagiorchiida; family Troglotrematidae; genus Paragonimus; species Paragonimus skrjabini miyazakii. Next base: position 151,899 of record JTDE01000963.1, read on the forward strand.
CATCCACTTTGTTCATAATGAAGACTTTTACGGCTACATGTTCTCCCATCATCCCCCTCCAACGTTTCCACACTATATAGGTGGGCGTACTTCTCACTTCAAACGTACCCGTACAGCACGGGACCGTCAGGCCCCATGCTGCCCTAACTAAAATTTGATGTAAATTCAAACTTCAACGTTATCAAAAAATGGTTGACGGCATACTTGTGTCCGCCTATTACAGGTGTATTATATACATTCATCAGGAAAATCCAAAGAGCCGAATTCGCCTTCTCTGTGAAAAAATAGATATGGATGTTTCTGTTGCCCTCATCTTGGATAATATGTAGGAAAACTTACAAATTATCTTGCGAGAACATATCTAGAAGATCTTCTGACACCTGTTGACAGACTTCATACAACAAGCTGCAAGTTCTACAGTCAAGATGATAACAGTGGGTAATGAGATGACAAACAAGTACATCTGATACTTTTATATGAATACGTATGTACATCACTTGTGCATCCATATACTGACATACAAAGAATATGTAACATGCGAACGACCGGGCCCATCGTTTGTATACTGAATTTTGAAAACAACACAGGCTGTGGTGATTTTTTACTATCGGCTGGTTGAAACAAACGGACAAAATTCAATGGCACGGATTTTAAGTTCTGCTTCAGGTACCAGGCGACGAAAGCGGGATATGTAAGTAATTACATTTTATCTGAAATAACACCAAAAGTCACGGTCTGCGACTAAGATTCGTGTTTGAAGTGTACTGTCAAGCGGTACGGATTGATTTTCCGCTGGTTTGTAGAGAAAAACGGTCTCATGACGGACTTAACAATTAACATGTAAAGCGCTACACTGGCTGAATGTCAACGGAACCTTAATTTGCTTGTTAGAACGCAGGTTGCCAAGTCCAATTATTTGGTCACTTCCGGGTTCAGCTAAGACCGTATAATTTGATTCATGTCACTTGTTAGTTCGCACGGATTCGCGCTGTTGAAACATTAACGAAAGCCAGATACAGCCAGTCAAACTCAAGTCTAAGTTAGTGATTATTAATCTCTGTTTCTTCGTGGGTGAAAAGTATCGCACCACGGTATTGCCCCCTCTTCGTGAATTCAGGCGCAAACCAGTGGCAGAGGTAGACGGTTTCAAGAAAGGTACAACCTCCGTATGACAGGCAGATTATGTACCTTCCGCTCTGAACACGAGAACCGTTGACAAGGTTAGAGAGTAGAGAGTGTCCTGAGTGTTTAGGCAGCTAGCAGCAGCTCAGCACCTAGGGTATCTGCGGCTTTTTATTGTACCACGGTGAAATAACAAGATGGAAGACTATTCGATGGGGAAAAAGAAGTGGAAGGAAAGAGACAGAAATAGGAAACGACAATAGTAGGCGAACATGAAAAGTTAATTGTTAACTTCGGATGTCCATCATGGACTAATCCAGTCATTTAATTTGTTCTTGGTGCATCGATTGATGACGCCTTGCTAGTCGTGATAACGGGTTCATTTCACATCTAGCGGGCTCGGACGGCAGAACCGTAATCTCACAAGAGCAGCATGAAAGTCTCGCAGTTATGGCCTTTGATATTTGTCGTACCGCTCAGGACCTAGTATGGTGTAAAAAAATAGCTCTAGCTATTAGCGACGTTTGTCGCACACTAAAGCGAACAAGCCCTCAACTCTTTTGTTAGATCTCCTCTTGGTAGCTTTTATAGCGATTATTTCTATTTCCAGTAGATGTGATTTCCAGTAGTTAACTTGTCAAAGTGCTGCATAGACGTCGGATGATATCAACCGAGAGTACTTCGAAAGCCCCACTGAGTCTTGCTAACCTATTATTGTCTTTCCTCAGCAACGACATAACGTCACCACTAGGGCAGGGGTGTGATGTAATTATGGTAGCCAGATTGCGCTCATGGTAGACAGCGTTTAAAGTAGCGTTGCCGATCGAGTAGTTTCTGGTACTGTGTTGATGAGTGTGCATGACCTCCAAATTGGGCGTGCCAAGTAGCAGCCGATTCTGTGCGACCGTGAATGAAAAACCTCCAGGGCTCTTTAATGTTTTTCTACATCACTAATGATGCAACAGTTTTATGTCATCAACAAGCACAGCGAAGTACGAGATACTCACTTTTGGAAGTTCATTGATGTAGCTAATAACAATAACGGACCCATATGGATCCTTGTGTCACGCCAGTTTTGACGACGAATCGCCTAAACAGCTTGCAGTTAATCTGCACGGTGTACCACCAACAAATGAATGTCAATTGTCTTAAAAACAAACCCCACCTCTTAAGTGCAAATTGATCACTCCAACAAGCACTGTGATCGGCACCGTGGGAGATTTTCGGGATATCCGGGTGCACACTATTTGCTAGAAGGCGCTTTTCTTCAGCTGTTGTTCACTACTCAGCTGCAACTGGCGCGTTAATCGCACACAGTTGACCATCTGTGGAGCTGTGCTACTCCAGCGCCAACAGTAAAGTACTGTTTAACTGAGCTGTTAAGAAATCGCACTATGCCCTTCAGTGTTTCTGCCATCATTGGCTGTATAGCAATCGACTGATGATGCAGAAGTTTGTTCGATCACCGCCCATATAGATAAGAGAGAGGATGCCGTTATAATCCCTTGGAAGAGTATGCTGGCTTTTTCTCGATATAGTAATGCGCTTGACAAAGATAGGCTTCTCCCCCTTATACCAGTTAACACGGAAAATATTGGTCCCGAAAATAACGCAACTGTCCCGTAGTTGCTCCAAAACTAAACCAAAAGACGGCGCAAAAAGCAGCTTTGTCTCGCTTCAACAAAGTGTGGAACAAACAGAAAATTACAAGATTCATCTCTTTGATTGATGAAAAATTGCAAGGTCCCGGAGAACGAGATTTCCGTTAAAAGTCATTCTTAGAAGAGTATGACTTTGACTGCGGACCTAAGCATTGTTTACCTCACCGGATCGTGATCACAGAGATTGCACTCAGTTCACAGGAAGTTACTTAGTAAAGATCACCATCAGGCTAGATGAGCGTATCCGGTGGGATGCCATTCCTAGCAGCGAGGTGGATCTGTAGGTCATATGTATAAGTGGATAAAAGAAGATGGGTCAGGCCGACCGTCTAAGAGGTGGCAAAATATAGTCAACAGGTGTGTTTTTGCGGTCGGCGTAACACACCCTCTATATTATCTATGTTTTCTATTATCAATACGACCTAAGGTACGAAGGCCAGATTACAATCGCTGAATCACCAGTGCGAGTGGTCGTGGAAATACTCTATGAGAATTCGGGACACTCGAGCCAGACCAAACAAGAGGCAGCTTTGGGGCAGTGTTTTGGTGCCCCCACCAATGACGGGGCATCAGGAATATTTGCAATCATTTCAGTCTGTGTGCACAACTTAAAGGCATTAAGAGACCACATTGTGCCCTGTTACAGAGTAGGTTTACAGGGTACTAGAATGAGTTAGTACAAGTTGACGTTGGTAGACCACTACCAGAGACCATCCGTTGGAATGGATACACCTCAGTGATGGTAGATCACTTGACCAGATGACACGGCTCCGCGTCGGCGCCTAAATTGGACATAACAACTACCGCCAAATTCATTTTTGTCAACTGGATTTTACGATGAGGTACCACCAGCTCGTTTACATTTTGGCGAATGTTCAAATTTCTATGGTACACCGGGGCACGCATTTCATAAGGTGTCGTGTATGAATAAATCGACGACGTCAGCTCATTGCTGATAGAAAACTTGTGCCGCGGGATGCGCCAGTGGCGCCTTGAGGTCACTTTATAAGACGACTGTAAACTCAGAAAACATCAGGTCATAGTGGCTGCTTACATGCTATGCTGATGTTTACTTTTTTACAACATACTGACCGCATCATCCATCAGCCGAAATGCATATCAGGATCCTCCTCCAAAGCCAGGGGAGGGAGACTTAGTGATTTCCGCTCCCCGAAGTTCTCGTGATCCATTGACTAAAGGTAAGTTTTGATCAGGCAATCCTTGTTTCCGCACGGGAAACAACCATGAAGGTGCGACCAGGTGTGCGCCATTTCAAGCGCAAGGGCATATCAGACAAATCATTTCAGCAAAAACACTTAGAAATAAAAATTCCATGATCGGTTTTTCGAACGGAACGGGAACTAGAAGTTTGAAGAACTGCAGATAGCTAAATACGTGACAGTTACATCCATCCAGTTCATTGGAGCTTGCTGATGGTAGGTCACAAGAGCAGCTAGGGGTGTGTATTCTACCGCAGGCGCCCGATCAGATGGACAATTAGGGAATGGTTTTGAGTTGAAAGAAACTGTTTCACTACTGAATGTTTCGAATAACCTCCGTAAATTATTGTCGGCTTGACAGAGGTACCTTAACTGACAGAAGCGGTTGAAAAGTTTCATCTGTTTGAATGGCTCAAGTCTTATTGGATTGTGATTAAACCAGTTCGTTTGACCTCTGCTTGGTTACAGTTAACCAATGTGCGTGTGTAGCTAGTACAGTTGGAGAGTCTGCTGGAGAAATGCGAACGTCTCCTTAAAGCTCTCGCGAGGAAAGGGATATATTAGAGGGTAACCACCACTATAAACTGTGTCCTGTTATAAACTATGGCGAGAGTTTGTCTACTCCGGTTGTGGAATTCAACATAGTATCTTGCTTCGAATATTGCCATCTGGCAATTCCATTTGAAGTGGTGCTCGACGGGATGGTGATACGTCCGCACGGTGTCTCATTGACATTTTTTACATTCATTGTATGCTCGTCTATCGATCGGTTTATAACTGCTCGGATTGGCCACTTAATCGACTGTGGAAATTAAACGCACACACGTCCCCTGTGCGCACGGTGCGTACTGCCTTACGTTAAACTGACTGCTGTGCACGTGCTTATTTTGTTGTTGCATCAAACCATTTTATCATTCTATTACCATTGTGTTAGGTGGTAAACAAGGCAAAAGACCAATGTGCTTGCATCCATTCGTGAACGGCTTTGGATTCCACATGATGCCGCGACGGTCAAAAACGTCACAGACCATTGTGTTTGTCGTCACCGCCGATCTGTGGTAATTTACAACCAACCAACAGTGTAGTAACCTGTACACGACTCAGGTCTGCCTGCCGTGCAATGTGTAAGGTATATCACATTGTACTTGACACTGCACACTGGATTCCAAGAACGTTTGCCTGCCGTCCGATCGATGCGCGCGATCGCATTTGTTTAGTTGCACAAATGTTGGCCTATGCGTGCCAATGACGTCGCACACACTGCTGCCTATCTTGCATGCTTGACGGCTGAATCCTCATGACCCCTAGCTGTTTTTGTTTGTCGGTGTGGTACAGCGTTCCAAGAAGCCAGCATTAACATTCGTATGCAATGGGTCCCTTGTTTAACTGTATTTTATTTGGCATCAGGGTCTTATTGCGTGTACCTGAAAGCGGCTCATTCATGGCAGATACGGAAGAAACTACTTCCTCTCTTACCTGTGAAAACACAGCCAGAGTGGCACCCATTTCTACAAGTTAGTATGGATTACTTGGTTCACTCTAATTGAATGAGCATTGAAACATGGATAAAAGATGTTCGCACATTTACTGGCATGAAATCCATAAAGTTTCGTCCGGAGGTAACACAGTCCATGGAAACTTACCCATTTCTTACACTGCTTATTTGGTTCATCAAAACTAGAGGAAAATCATCGGATATTTATCCAGGTTTTGTGGGCGCCAACATGGGGCTTCAGTGTTAGATAGGAAGGCTAGGCCGTAGGTGTGATCTATATTGAAAGATCGCATTGCGTGACATTGTAGAGCACCTTATGGCCGTCACAGGGGTAAAGTTTGAAAGAGATTTGTAGGCTTCATTCGACGAGCCCCGAGCGCGGTTTTCGTGAAGCGGAAACCTGGGAAAGAGAGTCCATTGACAGTGTTGGCAACATACTTATTAATCGTACAACCATACTACCGACGTCTGACAACGCTTATTCTGCCCGTGTAAAAAATTGGGTTGTTGCATTCTAAATGCAACAGTGGACTCAGAGTTAGGAAAACCCTCACCGATAGAATACTGCCCGAGATAAATCGCTCGTTTAGCACGGAGTAAAATTTTGGGAAATGTGGGTCACTGAGTGTCTTCTGACTCTCTAAGGTAAATAAAGGTGACCAAATCAGAAGGCGCATTTCAGTTAATCGGTGTCACCCCGGTGACAGACGATGCAACTACCCAAAACCTTTTTTCCATAGGTTCGAGAGTGAAGTGCTTCACCGGTTCAAACAGATCAATCCGAATTGTTCTTGTGAAAACTGTATAACGATTTCAAAGCATAGTGTAAGACATCCGTTTCATTTATGGAGTACTGTGAATGGAGAAATCGGTAGGGGTAGTAATATAAACCCGCATCTTACGCGATTTGCCCATCGTTGCTGGAAGACGTATCAACAAATGCGGATTATTGTAGAGTCTTTTGGGCATCTCCACTGCATCATACGTGCAGGGTAAGCGCCGTGGTTAACGGTTTCCACCCGTGAAATATCTGACGTCGTTTGGCATGACGACCTAGCTGGAGGCATGGAGGAACTTATTCCATACAAAGAGAGTTTTTTGTGCATAGCAGCTGTCCGTGCTGAATAACAAAACGAGTTATGAGTTTTCACACAGGGCTCGACAGCACGACGTGACATTGACGCCACCTGTATAGCGCGAACACTCAAGAAGAGACTTGGTTAAGTAGATGTTGCGCAGCCTTCAAATTTGTTGGACTTCATCCTAGACGTTTCCGATACCTTAAGTTTGTATTCGATTTCTCCGTATATAGTTCCCCTCACTTTTGCAACTCAACCGAGCATGCTCACTTGTACCGATCGGTTCATTGGTCTTTAGTTAGTTGTGCAATCCACTTGCTTCTCTTAGCGCGTCATATGAGACGAACCTTCGCTGTTCTGTTCGGTTTATCGAGGGTACTCGTGAATCTATTTTAATAGTTTCTCAAAGTTAAACAGCCGGCTTGCGAACCCAAGGCATAATTTTTCGGTCGATACTGACTGCCGTAGTTGAGGTATGCAACTGTACGTTTTGTACATTCTGCTGGTAGGATCGCGGAAACTTTGGCGAGATCTCGTTTAAGTTCCGGTGATCATCATTTGTCCGCGTTACTACAAGGCGTTTTTTGTAACACCTGGTACATAACCTTCCGGGTAACCCGATGTATGTGCACGACAGCGGTCCTGAAGCCGTGGCCTCAGAACACACTTCTTCGAGCAGGCCGAACTGATTACGCCCTTGAGAACAAAACCAATTGAAATCTACCTGATTGTTTCAAAGTGTGCAGTGGGAAACTAACCAAAGAGGACTATTCTTTATTCAAGGATAGCTCTGCTTTAAACATGACAACAACCTTTATGTTTTGTACCGTAGAGGACACCACAGCCTTTCTTAATGCAGTAATTCCATGAAGTACAAGAGCTGAAAACGTGTTCCAACAGAGCACGTTGAGTATCCCCAGCGCCTTCCCAGAAGTGGGCGTTTATGCTGTATTTATGACCATGCTGGTTCTATAATGGCACCTGTAAACAAAATACTTTTGAATATTCACAGCAGCAAATGCTGTGCTGGTTACGAAATTGGGTTTGAGGTACGCGTCTTTAAACACAGGGCTTATTCGAAAAGTTGTAACAGGAAATCGATAAAGTAACAACTCAAACAGTTGTTGGAGCAAAAGAGAGCGTCAATAATCAACAAATGACGGTTAATGAATGTGAACGATCATGCTACGGTCAACCTTGGGGCAATAAAATAGGTTCACAATTGCAGCCCAACGGGTTAAGTCAAGTACCGGGTTGCCCGTTTATCCACGGTTCATAGTCATCATGAGAACAATAGATTACTTCGATTTCGCACGTTGTAATACGACCTGTTCGGAAAGAAATCGTGATGAAATCAGGCGGTTCTTTCAAGAGGAATCCTGGCGTTAAAGTATTAGTGAGTTCTTCGCGTAAATAAATGCCAATCTGCTTCTCCGATCCACTCTAAGATCAAAGCGGACAACACCGGGCCTGTAGTGAGACCATCCTGGACGCACCAAAATCCTGAGCTTCCCGCAGCGTGATGGTTGCTCTGATAGTGCCACCGTACAATTTACGTAACTGCCTGTTTGTAGATTCACTACAAAATACTAACATGGATGTTAGTGAATCGGTGTCGGTACCGCAGTTTCACTGATAGTTACATAATGAATTCGCGTCATATTATGTGTTGCAGACTACATTATCTAAGATAATGTTTTAGCGGTTGCTGTTGGGGACGCTTGTTTGAAGTCGCAAGGAAGACAGCAGTTCCCGCAAACATTCGTCCTCTGTAGTGGCTAGCGTGCGGTCGTGCTGAGGGTCTTATTACGTTCATCTTCCCAGCGCGTTTAACAGTATGCTTTGAAGTCTGCTTGGTTGTAAGGCAAATAAACGATTGAATTAAGCCCACTTTTCGATCCATAGTCGGTTAATTACGACTTTCGAACCGTGTTGGTGTAAGGTCGTGGGAACTCTGAGTGCAGGAAACAAAGGGCGGGGAACTGGCGTCGTGGTAATTCCATGTGAAAGAAAGCACATTGTTCTCTATAACTAACGATGGCTATGACTCATCAGTGGCGACTTGTTATGGTACTTGTTCGACTCCGACAACTTATCCCATCGATTGTTTTTTCGTGAGTGAACACTTTCAGGAGCTTGTCAACGAACGGTCCATACTGATTTGTGAGGCGGAGGAGGCTGTCGAGTGAGCTCTGGAGCAGGCCGTGCGGTTAGTTTGATCTGTGACACGTGCTATACCGTTTTTAAACCGAGCTTGAGCTCATTGGCGGAAGGGATATGAGTGTTTACAGGTGTTGATTAACACAGCTTATTTTATGGGTGGTATAGCGCGACCCGTCAGCAAAGAAACTTAAGGGCAGATATTAACACCTGGAAGACGCGAAAGTAGAAGCGACTATTAAAGCGTGTATATGTCTTATGCGTTGCCTATCACCAAAGATAATGTGGCTGTGCTACCAATAAGGACATAAATACAGGACAGCCGCACAAAAATGTTTGCGTTCGCTGTTCTAAATTTTTGCATGCCTGCAATGGGTTTCTTGTTTTATATAGTTTCAAATACCAAGCGTCGTTCGTAGTCACAGCACAAGGATGGTTTTATTAGGTTCATTGATTAACGTTGCTAGACTAATTACGTGGTTTACATTGGCACGTCACTGAAAATGTTTGAGTGCGGAATGCATCATGATAATCTTTTCTACCATTCTAGTATCGTGTCTTGTATTTTGTCCGGAAGTCAAAATGATGTAGTCCTATTACCATTAACTCTTGATTTGTGAGGAAACTTGCAGAACACCTTACGACGTCTAAGGCTAGTCTTACTTGACAAAAAGTAATCGCCGTAATGAGTTGACCTAACGGTAGGTATGGTTATGTTCGATAATGAACGTCTGCTGATTCGTACAACTACGCTTATTCTACTCTCAACGTCTATCAAAGTGTTGGATTTCGAGAGGTTGCGTTCGCACTTCAACCAGCATCTCATAAGTCCTCAATCTGATGACCAGCCGACTCCAATCCAAAAGGGCCGTACGGGCCAAGTGCAGCCTTCCCCAGCAGTTTTTGTTCTTGCGGCTTGCAAGTGCAAGGACCTGGATCCATCTGGCTGGAGTCGTGAAGTGGATGTTCCGAACACAGTGGACTGTGAGTCACTTGTTACTACTTCGGTAAGACTGCAATTTTTATCTGTTCTCTTGAGTACTTTTCGGTTCTCACCGCCTCAGTATGGTTAAGCGCTCGAACCGCAGCTTCATACTTGGGCCAGTAGGAGTGAGTTGTTACACAATACAATATTTTACCCGCGGCAACCGGCGTCACTTGTTGCGTATAGGACTTCACAGAAACCTACGTAATGTTCACAATAACTGAATTAGACAGGTTCCAACTCATTTGTAATTCGTGTAGACCGTTATAGCCAGTCAGCATTACCCACGACCCTGGTACCACGACACAAACTGTAAACACATCGTCAGCTGGCAATCAGACTTGTCACCAGGCGTCCGACGTTGCCACGAACGAGTGGGCAATCATTTAGTATTCGCATGCGTCCGCTGCGTTTGAGGAGCCCGTTTTCTCTGGTGAAATGTTCAGAAAGACACCCAGCGTTACAACTCTTTCGGTTGACGCGAGGAGGAGTGTCAGTGGAGGTCACCAAACTTCAAGGCTGAACATGATAGAGAGATTTAGAAGGTCTCCAGCCCCACATTGTAAACTGATTTATCCGGTTCATTTTTCATTACCCGGTTGGCGAGAAAAGTCGACCACGAACAAGACGGTAAAAATGCGTTCGCTCCCGTGGTACTGAAAGTGCTAATACAGATTCGCTCATGTCCCTTAGTTCCTGCAAGCTTCCATCACACACTAGTTCTTCCATACGTCCAGATATTCCCTGGACAGAGAATTGAAGGTGAAAGCAGCAGGAAACTTGATTCCTTGTCGTCAACCGGTCTACAAGTGTTAAAAGCCAAAGTGCCTATGACCTACCCGATGATCCTTCATTACCTTTACGAATTTCTTGCAACTGTCGCTTAGCCTTCGTTCGTGCGTCTCACTGACGCGTTTGATTTCGTGGGCTTTGAAGTGTTATGTACGTTGACTGATACGTTTAGATTTCTAGATGAGTGCATCAATTTAATTAAAATGCTGCATCTGGGTATGAGGATGGAGGTGCAATCGCGTAGATCGACCTCTGATGATTCTGACATTGTCACTAGTGCGAAACAGATTTGTATTCTATTCTCAACCCCATTTAGTTCATAGTTGACTGCAGTACTAACGGTTGCTGTACAGAAGTCGGAGGACGGTGTTGAAGTTGACCACCGCACTGATGAACGTTCGCGGGATATTCGAAGTTTCGGCGCCCCCAAGTCGGCTACGTACGGCAGTCATGCGCAAGCTGCTGCTTGTAGATGATAGCGCGCTATTTGCATTGAAGTGACTGACTACGGCTTTTGCGACGGAAGCATCCACGTTTTTGTTATATACAAGTATGACGTTTTATCTTTTTCAGCACTCTGTGGATGGAAGTGCATTGCGTACACCTGGATTTCGTATCACTGAAGACAGTGTGGGGAGTTGCATAGACTTCTTATACTTGGGTTGTAGTTCGTCGACAGATTTGCCCGTGCATTGAGGGTTGCGAGCTCGTGTGGCAAAGACTAATGTTGCTTTCGGAAGTCTTGAAAGAACATCAGGAAGAACCACAGCCTGGGGATGGCCACTGAGCTCTGTGTCTACAGCTCAGTGGTGCTGTCTATATTGCTATACGGTAATGAACATTAGATGATGTTTCAACGGGACTCGCAGTATCTCAGCCGCCTTCGTGTGCGATGTTCGAGACGCCTATTCCGTCTTTGGTGCTTCGGCAAGATTTTGAACATTGGGTAATCTGACGATCGAACACGGATGGGAATGAAGCCATGCAGTGTGTGCTAGGACACTCCGTATGGTGGGTGACGGAGGAACTCCAAATCATCCGTTATTTGAGCCGGTAAGTGCGGGTAGGCAAAACCAGGTAGTCAAAAGTTGGGGTACTAGAATGTTATCTAAATCTCTAGCCTTATAGTATCCATTTTAGATCGTGGGGGCCAGACTTGAACTTGACCGCTTCGAGAAATTCCGTTTGGATGGCAACCCCATGGTTCAGTGATCGTTAGTTGCGCGACCGCGAATTCACATTTGAACACGAAAATTACTGGTCCAACCTTTTATCTCGGTTTGACAGTACAAAGTTGCGATAAATGCAGCCGAGAAGGCGCCGACTACCTCAGTTTGTTAGGCCGTCGATGCACTTATGTTATACGATCGAGGAAGAGAAGACGAATGCATCAAGCACAAGTAAATGATATGTTACGCCTATTAACTAAGCAAACCGATGACTGATGTCGTTTGTTAAATTGCTCACTCTTCCCTGCAGAAACTCAGGGCATAGTTACTTATTGTCTATCTTGTTATTTAGCTTTGTAAGTTCATTGTATGGCGAATCTGTTTTGCTTTTTGGCCCAAACGTATTTTTTCTCCATTCTGTCTAGATTGCAATAATCTGTACTCCTAACTTTTATTTTTCCTTGCGTTATTTCCAATATTGTTTTACTCCCAGCTAAGATCGCGACCCCACGGTCCCTGATTTTGTTTCCGAGAAATGGGTGTCTCTCACTCTCGCACTCCAACCACCAAGCCTACCGGCGATGGTCAGCTGGACCACAAACATATCCACCCAGATGTGTTCTGGTCTAATTCGTACGAGTGGGCAGTGGATGCGTGGTGTGTCAGCGATACCAAAAGTAGTCCAGTACAGACCACCCGTAACAAGTGTCATGCACAGCCATTCTTTGGTTTCGACGTTAGTGGCAAACCAGTTCGAACAGATACCACCAAGGAATAATAAAATAAGATTCCATTTCCATAAGCTGTATTTCTTTTTTGACAGAAGCCGATGCATGTACGCTGCGCGGTCAAGTGTACGACTGATTTGACGGACGTCAACTTGGGCTCACGTAATTCCCGATTACGTCTACTCCACTGGTTTGGCATCATTGATGTTCATAACATGGTAATCCTGACCTAACCTCTGTTGTGCCAATCAAAGGAGTCACCAAATAGGCTGCTGGTAGTCTTGAATCAGTCTTTTCACTAGCTACTATTATAAACGCCTTTCTAATACTTCGATAAATATGACCATGCGTTTGCTTTGCGCTCCAGTATAAAAGTTTTAGTATAGCTTGAGGCAACGCGCAGTGGACCTGTGCAGGGTAGCTGCATAAGCTTTTGAGATGTAGTGTACAGACCGGACCGTGAAAACGCGTTGGTGGACGGCTACCAACAGATGCCGACGTCTGATTTCTTGGTTGGGACATTCGGAGTCGTCACAGACGTTGATACAACCAGTCACCTTATTTGGCGAATGTAGTGCATCCCGCTTTGCTAGGAGCAACCAGCGATACAATTAACCGAAACAAAGTCCCGTAGACTAGCTGATTGGTTGTGACATGCAGCTCGGCCTACAACGCGTTTCGAACACCGAAAAGTGTTCAGCGGTAGAACGTCCCGCCCCGAAGGACCGTTGCTGGAAGATGAAAAACTGTTCACCTTATAAGTAGCATGATAGATTTTGAAGTTTATGTGTCACCCAACCGCCAAAAACGGGGCCTCGACCAGATTGGGACTACTGACAGACACAGCATACCCAAACGCTTCAACCGCTTTACTAGCTGAGCCACAAATCCACGCCGGGATTTTGGAAAATTCACACTTAGACGCAGTTAACCACCCAGTCTACCGTGATATGGAATTCACCGAGTGATCGAGCGGACTGACAACCCAAGCATGATTACTCAACGGTTCACGGAGGAATCCACCAAGCCACTGATAAGCCTTAAGCTTCCGGTGTGGCTTCATATCTCATCAAGTATTTCATTTGAGGCGTTTGGACATGAACTTTCTGTCGCAAGTTCGAATCTAGGCGAAGCCCAGACTTTTGCAACTGGGTCTCATCTAAGCTTTTGGCCGACTGTGGAAACGTTCACCTGGTCCGTTGGCTACCTGGCGATAAACTACGGTGCTCTGGTAATATATCGAAAGTGCCGTTCATCTGAAGATTAAATTGTGCGGCAAAAAGACAGCGGAATGACTGGATTATTGTGCTTTTTGAAGGAACACAACTAGTCAGCCATCCGTAGGAATGCATAGAAATTCATAACGGTTTGAGGGAACTTACCGACGCACTAATTGTTCCCTGGATCTTTGACTTGTTCGGCGTTGGTCGTTGCGAGGAAATCTGAGCTCTCTGTTGCTCAGTTCGCGATAGTAAGATATTAAAGTATTGACGGCTGGTCTGGAGATACCTGAAGTGTGATGGATATCAGTCGTGAACTGACCGAGATAATCCAGTTGTCGGGCCCCCTCTGACTCTTGTTGAACACGCAGTGTCCGTTAGCGGCATACTACCTGGGGAATAACAGTACCTTCCCGAGGACAGTATTGGACAACTCTGTGCATTGTAACTAATGACTAATATGGTCTGTTGTATGAAAGTTGTGTGGTCTGTTGATTTTACTGAGGTCTGTTAGATTATTTTTGAGATCACTGCACCCGGTTTGGTTACCGTCGGCCTTCTGTTAAAAGGTGACCTTATATTTTGTTTATCTCCTGAAATAAATCAAACCAGTTCTTTCGCCACTCTTGCTGGTGTTGCTTTCATATCTAGTGCTTATCACTCTGGGCCCTGTTGCAACATACCAGCCGGCCGTCTTTAGTCTGGTTGTCCGTTACACTTACGGACCAACTGCAAGACAACGTGGAGACACCTGGGGACAGCATTCTTCTGAAGTAAGGGCTCTAGCAACAACCCTGTAAACGGAAACAACAAGAAACAAGCATAAGCCAAGGGCCCAGTAGGTCTTGCATACGACTTACAAAAGCGAAAAATAAAGCGGCGCCGACAACAGCGGTAAGCCCTGTTACGAATTCAAATTCAACCCGTGCGCGCTTGCTGGTTTCAACCGCACGTTACACTGTAACATTCTTAGTCTCAATGTTAAACGTATTCATTCTATTCTTTGGTGAAGCTTATAAGTCCTACCACTCTTCTATCCGCAAACAGTCACTTTGATTCAAACTGGTCTGGACCACTTGTTCAAGTGAACTTAATTCCATTTCCGCATCCATTAGTGATTACCAGTGCTTAGTCGTTCATTCCGTTGAACGGACACATCCTTTGTTCAATAGTTTGAGAAATTTCAACGTTTGTTGTGACAAACTCAGTGGTATTGCATAAGTATTCGCACAGTACCGTATTAAAACAGACTTTTACAGGCGTTTTCTCGGCAATCCTTTCAACGTTAGGGCTCGCAGATAATGGTTGAATATCACAGGACAAGTCGCAGCCGTGTGCGACGGTTTGCCGAGACATCTTTTTGACATGATCGGCGCACTCCAACTGGTGGTTCAAAATGTCCACGGAAGTCGGCGTTAATTGTGGGTAAAACAGTATTAGCCAAGCGAACGAACCAGCGAAAATCGCCACGACGATGAAGGCTTAGGCTTCAAATTGGATGACGGAACGTTTTATTGGGCGTACCATTTGCAACTCAAACTGTCATGGAGGACTCTAGTCGCGAATGAGTTGCTCACTGTAGGTGGACAGTGATCTCTGCTCCTGTGAGAAAGGAAGAGTGGATAATTCATATCTGGCCTGTCTATGCGGTCACTAAAAAGTGTGGGTCTGCTCGTTCAAAGGGTTATTACATGGTGGTCCAAATCATCCGCCATTTACATCGTACATCTGGTGATACCTACAGTGGCCAACATTTCATAGTCTGGATGAGCATCGGTCAAGTGTCAAGAAGATTCCGACGGCGACTCCGGCTGCTGAGTGCTGACACAAATGCCCTCCGGATCTTGTTGCAAATGTACTACCTCCATGTTCGATTGGGATGGGTTAAGATCGCGGCATTTGCTGTCCCGTTTAGGACTGCCATTTTATGGTTCAATGTAGTCGGTAGACGCTGCGTGTAATCGGTAGACCGTGAATATTTCTGTTATCTTTTAGTTAAAAAACATTTTGTAGCTATAGAAGTTGCTGAAATTTTGTGACATGTTGCAGTTCCCAAAATATTAGAATTCTCTTTCTCCAATATTTCTTTGTTTCAATCTTCCGAAGACGTAAGCAAGGAATTCGCGGCAGTTCAATGGCATAGAGTGTAACGCATCGTGCTGCCGTGTTGTTG
>JTDE01000963.1:167974-179782 GCA_014338405.1 Paragonimus skrjabini miyazakii
CAAACCTAATCCAACGTAGGACGATGCACAAAATCTGGACAAGTAGGTCGTGTTTTATCAGTTATATTTGCCATGCTTTACCATTCGTTGGTTCCGCTGTTCTTAACCTTCCATGAAATCAAAGTGTATGCTGGAATAAAGACGAGGTGACGTGCAGAAAGAATTACATTGAAGAACACTCCCAGCCAGGAAGATTACGACACTTATAATGGCAATTGTGTAGTTCGTCGGAATTGTGCTTCAAGGCCGAAACGAGTTGAAGACGACTATTTAGGCGCGAAGAAACATTTTTCGAATTTTTCTTGAAATATTGGGAGCGTTTTTCCTTTCGTACCCGCGAAAATTTAAATTAATAATTCAGCCGGTGACCTTGAAACGCGATTTTCCCATTGGACAATTTGCCATTCTAGATTAAGGTGGAGGAATGCGCGTTGATGTACGCATCCACGCTAACGTGCATAAATATAAATGTTCCAAAAGATTCTGAACTAAAGCAAATGCATACGCACATAAGTGATACACGTGGTGGAGTTAATATCCGTATATAAATTCAATTCTTATGTATATATATAAAATATATATTTATATGTACATATATTTCATATATATAATTGAAACTGAAAGAAATTTTTGTATGGACTCACACAATTCCGTATATGAATACATATATGAATATATCTACAAAAACTTATATTTACGCAGGAATGTGTGGTATATACATATATATATATTTACGCTTACATGGGCGTAAATATGTATATATACATATAATTTATATTTATCATTTGTCGTATTTTACTAACAATTCAGGTCACATTCATTTCAACGGAGTTTCTCAACAATTCGTGTACGAAAGGAACAACACTCCTGAAGAATTAAAATGCATAATACGGGACAAACATATAGATTTCACCGACTATAATAGTTGTGTTGCAATGAAAATATCAGCTATACGGAAAGATTTTTTCCTATTTACTCTTTTGTTGAGAAAAATGTGTTTCCATTTTTGTCAATAGAAACATCATGTTGGCTTTCCTAATCAATTTTGCGTTCTGAAAATGCCCCCATCGGAATTTTCGTGGTGGAATATATATTCCTATCTTGCAGAAACGCTCAATTTTACTTGGGTTTGGAGATGTAATTGAATTTGTAATTTTTGACTGCGTTGTGTTTGCATTCCATCGTACACTATATATCACGCTAATTCCTAATTGACGCTACGCCGCCACGGTTGGTTGTTGATTAATTACCTGGATAATATGTTCGGCATGGTTCTGTTATATCACTTCCGGTGGAAAAGGATCTACGTTATCACCTGGTCGTTTCTACCTACGGTATGGTGTAAACATAGGTAACACGTCCCACCGCATCACCAACAACGTGCGTATTGTTTTGTTTATAGCTTACTGGCTATGCTGGAATGTAGCTTGCCGTGTGTACGTAAGCCAGTGCTCAATTTTTGTGTGTGTGAGAGATTATGACCAGCTATAATGTTCGTTAGTTATCTGACGAAAACACTGATTCCCACTTCTACCATGTCAGTTACAACCCTTCTATCTTCGTATCATGAACGCTCATAATTCCGATGACTGTTGGTCTGTTTTCGCCGGCTGCCGAACTCACTGACGACTGCCAGTATGTTATCTCATTTTTGTCCAGAACTTAAGGAGATCATTGTAACTTATTCCCAACGGTCTAAATACACGTTCATTCTGATTTCTCCCGTGTTCTTCTAATCAACCTTGATCATAGCTTAAGCGAACTGGACAGAGCAGCTACTAGTGTGAACACATCCTACATACTTAGGCACTGATCGAAGCTTAAGCTAATCGGACGGAGCAGCTACTAGCGTGAACGCATACTACATACTTAATCGTTGAACATAGCTTGAGTGAACTGGACGGGGCAGCTGCTAGTGTGAACACTATCTGCGGCCGGCTTCTGTTGTTCGGCCTCAAGGCAATTTTATTGTTTGCATACCTCGTGACCTAAATCTAGTTCTGAAAAATGCAGGACATTTATAAGAAATTACCTATCGACTGCAGTTACTGTGACAGCCCCATAATCGCACACACCCCTACGACCAGGGCTGCAACACCGTATTTCCAACATGAACTGCAAACACGCTGAATAATTAGCCTTCCTCGGGTAGTGTATTCGCCCGGCGATAAAATGCCACTAACAACAGGCCACACGGATGACCCATGGTTTGACAGCCGTGGAGCTCTTGGGATGGCACACCGAGATCTTAAAGGGGGCATATGGACAGGTGTGTGCGATGATGGGGCTTTCGTAGTAACTGCAGTGGGCTCAACTTCTGAATGTGATGCTATGGATTCCGTCGGAAGGTAATTTCTTTCAACTGTTGTGCATTTTACAAAACTGGATTTAGGTCACGAGTTGTGCAGGCAACTATCGGCAGAAATGTGAACCGTGTAAGCAACATTATTCCGTCCGAAAATATTCTATATTTCGAAACACCCGCCAGTGGAATCATTCACGGTTGTGCTGCACTGGGCGTTCAAGAAAAGGATAACATTCACAGCGTTCATGGTGGTCTGCCCTGGGAACAGACGAAATACAGTCAACCTATTATTCATCATCTGAAAACGTGTTTGAGTAAGCCGGTTATATTAATCAATTCTTTCGCTTTCCGCGGACCACCATAATAATCACGGACAAATGGACAGCCTACGGAGCTCATTACGAGCATTGGACAATCAGTCATTCAAAAAATTTCGTGGATCCTGAGAGCAATGTGATGCGCTCGAAGAATATTGAAAACCTTTGGTCGTTTGCTGAGAAGCACTTTCATGCAAAATCATAACTAAAGGAGCGGCAGTTCTAGTCACGCCTTCAGGAGATCTATTGACGAGATCGAAATCCTGGAAACATGATCGGCAAACTGCTGTTGACCTTATCCCAAATGAAAATGTTGTTAGTTATATAATATACGTCGATATTATTGCATGCGTTGGTTACTCCGATTCATATGACTTGCGCTGAGATTAGTAGCTGCTCCGTCTGGTTGAAATGAGCCAGCTATGCCAAACTGTACTCCATGCTTAGATACTTGTAACTGCTCCATCCATTTGTCCTACCTTACGAGTTATGTCAAACTGTACTCCACGATTAGACACTTATAACTGTTCCGTCCATTTGTCTTAATTTTTGAGCTATGCCAAGCACATAGGTGGACGAGTGAAGTCACCGGGGACGAAAACGCGGGGATGGCATCTTGAATCGTGTATTTGATAATTGTGGATAAATGTACATAGATCCTCCGCTTTTTCTCAGCACAGAATGTAACCTTCGGTTTTCGTGTTATGGGTGTCCTCCCGGATGATTGAAACCGTGTATCAGGTAAAGTCTTCATCATCATGTCGTTCATCACAGCCGATATCTGCAAGAAACCTGTGTACATAAATATATGAAGCCACTTACTTTCGTCAATTATATAAACAGGATAGTCGTTTCAGGCGATGTTGATTCGTGCCTTCTTTGGCCCGTGTGCAAGTGGCCTAAGTCGACATCCGTTGTGAGTAGTGTGCGCGACTTGCTTCCAATAATCAGTGGATGAGTGCAAACAACGGCTGAAGTAGAGGGAACTGACAAAAATAAGGATTCGAAATATGCGCTTACCAGGCGACTGGGGTTGAAGCTGTTTGCCACATAATGGACACCTGTTTGTGTCTGCCATTTGCATACATTTGGAGTGAAAAATCAGCTGATCAGCACCACACCAATAACTGTCCATCTGTACGGGGGCACTGCAGTGTCCCCACGGCAACCCCGATTTAGGCTTTCCCACCCACCTCGGTTGCACACCGCTTGCAGCTAAGCCCATGGGGAAGTCGTATAACGGTAAGCCAGTTCTTGCACGTTCCACTATCTTACTGGCAAAAGTAATGGTACTGTTAAAGCAAGCCACCGCCGTGCGGTTGCTGCAGTCGCGCAGTTTTTGATTTACTGATGCAGGGTCTTACAGTGACGGTTGAAACTGCCTGCATTAAACGACCAAAGCTGCGGGCCTACCAACCATCGAATTGGCAAGTTGCACTCTGCTAATCACCGTTCAGGAATGGGGAAGTGACCTTTGTAAAGGGGAATGAAAACTATAAAAAACCTTACTGTAGGGGTAGAAATGTTTCCGAAACATCGACAGAATGTATATGCATGGCAGCAATATTGCACGGTAAAAAGTATATTCACATGTGCCCTCTACGCTATTCAAGATGAAAGTGTCACCATCTTCTTGCACACGAAGCTGCAATCTTCAAGGTATTTACTAGAAAACCGCTTACCTTACACTAAGATGTTGCTTCGAAAGGGAGTCGTGGAGTCTGTCCCTTCAGATACTTTTGGACAAGATAGCTTGCTAACGGGGTCATTCTGTAAAGAATGTTCTTAACGTACCAGTCAACCTCCACAACCTCACAACGATCGCACCCATTGTTCGTTTGTATTTCGTACTTTCTCAGCAGCCACTCACTGTGAATCCATATTTTCTGAATGGCGACGGCTAGGAAGTCTCTTGGGTGCGTCCACTTCTTCAACCGTCCGTTTGAGTTTTCCAGCCTATTAATCGTTCGACTGCCGAAGTGCACAACATCGCTTTGCCCAGGGATGGCTCGTTCCGGCTTGATGTACAGCCAACTACACAAAAATTAATTCAGAAACTTCCTATCCGTTCGACTGATGAAACACAAATCACGTTTGTACCTACGGTAAACAGCGTAACAGTGCAACTTGCTCTTCCTCATTGTCTGTCGCAACCATTCGGTGAAAGACAAAACGACTACGAAAAGAGTTTGTCTTTTAGCAAATATGACGGACAAATTTCGCCATAATGGGATGTCGAATTCGAACAACACATGGGCTGCTCTCATTTGCGTGGCCATCTTATTCATAATAAATGTTATCTCCGCAATGTGATCGCCCATCATTTCACGAAAAAGTTCGAAAATTTCACGTAATGAAGCATACTTTTCATTACGAACGTCCCCGTACATCACGGGTCGGCCGTGTCCCATACCGTCTGACACGAGGAACTGATATAACTTCCAACTTTCAAAGTATGATGAAATATACAGTGACATACTTGTGCCTGTTAGTGTAGTGAGCGGCATCCACATTCAGCACATGTGAGAAACGTCGGAATAATTCATTCTGCGTTCGCTGGACGAAGCAGATATGCGTATATCTGTTGTTTTCATCTCTCATAGTGTGCAATACACCGATCGCACTAAATACTGACAGCACCTCATCAAAGATCTCCAACGTTCCGTGACCAATTTTACGTAACAAACTCACTTGGCGTTGCAGGCTTTCACTTGCGGTGGATATTTCCAACGTCAGCAGTTGTGATGAACTTCCCGTGATCGTCCGCTACATACTGCTTAATGTCAGCAGTTGGTGTATTGTACTGGAACAGACTACTTCATTCGTTCAATTCACCGACGGTGAGTCCACGATTTGTAAGATGGGGACCATACAGCAGACGATTGAGAGGGTGGTTGTGTTCCAACTCGAAAGAGCTCACAACCAGACATGCTTCTCGTCGGACAACATGAAATATCGATCTGCGACGTGTGTCGCGAGAGCTGATGCGTTAAAACTAACAACAATTAACCCACTAGACACGTCGCACACCCCTGCATACATTCCTACGCCTTTTGTCCTTCTTACAACGAGGATAAATCCACACCATTTCCAGGGAACCATGCCTCCTTACCTTTTCCTACTTCAAAGCAGTTTTCGAACTACGGATCGTCCCGCGAACGTAAATGATGTCCAACTCGTCCATGTATCTCTGTAGACAGTCCTGAAACTGAGAAAGTGTGAAATCCACGATCCTCAAACATCACCTTGAAAGTCGCAATATAATCACTCACAGATAAGAAATAAACTACTAAAAACAAAATAACAAATAAATGACAAGCACGAAAAAATAAACTGAAAATAACCCCAGCATCCTTGTGTTGACATTGCCGCACGCTATCGACCACAACAGCAGCAGTCATACCAATTTTCGAAAAACCAATCACGATGAGGTGGTTTTTAATTAACGGTCAGTTAAAACGAACGGAAAGTCCATGACGCAGAGTTTGACGATTCCAATTTCTGCACCAGGTACTGAGCTATTGGAACAATTTTCCCAGGAAAGCGTTTTCCCTAGCCCGACAGCTCAAGAATTCACGGTCTACGACTGGCATTCATGCCGGTAAACTATCTGCGGGACTGCAGTGGGTAACTACCTGCATAACCTTTAATGAAGTCGCGGAGCCTACAAATCGTTCGTATATCGCGTCCGCTGAGGCTGCTGTCTCATCTTATAGCAGCGACACTGACAAAGATAAAAGTTCTTACACATACACAGAGGGTCATTGGATTTGCGACATTCTCATGGAGCTCCTGGCGGTTAAAATTTACCATCTGCCGACCGCAATCCTTGAAGAAGAACCGAAACCATCTTTTCGTCTAACCGTGACTTGTAAAACGGTTTATGGAGACACTTTCTCGGACGGCTAGGCTTTATTGGGAATGGTTCATGCGGGAGACTCAGTGTTACTGGCTGAGTGTATTTGTAGTTTCTTGGCAAGTTTTGGCCTATAAAGGAGTTTGACGGAATCGTTATTTATGGGTCAAATGCCAAAGTTCTTTTCTACGGCCTGAAAACATATCTGCATCGGAAACTCAAAAATCAGGGACCTCTAAAATGAACAGGGATAGAAACGACTGAAATTCCGAGGTAATTTCTCTTATATTCATAAGGAATAAAGGAACTCAAATGGAACGCGAAATAGGAGTTGTGCTGAGAAACCACATCCACCGGAAATGTAATCAGTAAAACTATGTATTGACCCCCAGTATCACATTATTCGAAGGAGCTTACTCGTTTGTGAGGCCAGCGAGCGCAGACGAACGATAGGTAATATTGTGAGGATACGCAGAGCAAACAAGTTCGTTTTTGGTGTACCATCATCAGGTCAAGTATAACACGTTTATATAGGTTCGATGGGGGGTAGCTAATGTGCCGCTGAGGCGGGAGATGTTAGTAAACAGTTTCTGTCTGGTTTTAGTCACCAGACTGAGTTACATAACACTGATCAAGTGGGTTGTGTGAAATCTGAGTATTGCGTTAAACCTACACGAACAATTCATCCTGGCTTTGCGTAAACGACTATGGAAGGTTCAACGTTTTGACTAGCCGTTTTTGAGCGCACAGTGGCGGTGAGTGTAAGCCAATTGTAATGGTCTTTGCAATAGACAGCATACGACCTTTGACCTGTTTTGATTGTATCTCGCATATTCGGTAGATTGGCGTGAACGATTCGGTTTCGTTTATCAGATGGTGTGACTCGATCAAATGCGTCGCGGCCGCAGACGAACAGGGGCTTAACGATCCCCGCATCAGCCGCAACGATGGGTGCTCCCGAATGCGTTTGGATAATTGTCCTGTTGTGCAGCCTATGTAGCTTGTTCCACTGGGAAAAACGGAACGGTAAAAACAAAAAGAGGCGGCATGAACAGGCAATATACCTCTCATTTGGGAACGCAATCCTGCTCTAGAGGTAAACTGAACTCATAGTTGAGATGCGAAATACCTTACATCGATTGCTACGTTGAGCGTCTAGGTTACGACTTCAGCGACATCACCCTTGAAGGGATAAGAAATATGAACAGATTCTGTGTCTGTAGTTTTCGATTTGTCTGCCTTGGTACTTATTAGCATATTTTTATAAGTAAATTGCACCGGATAACCGTTTTCAACGGGTGTACCAAATATAAACTGTCTTTCCTCCTCATTGCTGTCGCCCGAGCATGTTTTCGTGGCTTTGTCTATCGGACATCGGATTCGGTTGCTCTTTGACCTTAGTGGTAAAAGCTGTTGAAGTTTGTATGCTAACCCGTCCAAATTACCTTACGACACACCTTCCGCTGTACCGTGCCATTCTCGCGACCAGATGTGGGCACGTCTAGAAACACCATAAGTGCGGGTTATCCGGGTTACAAGGCGAAGTGAATATTTTCATGGACGGAGTTCAAGTGAGCTGGTATTTCATTAAGGCCTTTAGATTCATCTGCTTCACAGAAGATGTCGTCTGCATAAAGCTTGCAAAGGGTGGCTGATTCTATCTGATCAGCTAGTGAACAGATCACCCTACAACGAGCCTAGTGGTCACCTGATTGCTACTCCGTCCTTTTGACGGTATAACTTGCCGGCAAACCTGAACTGAACGCTGTAGATGCAGCGATATGTTAACTGCTCTGCTTCTTCCACTGGTATTTCCACGTCGATGACATTACTTTCAAAATACTGTCCGAGAAACTGTCGTTTCATGGAATGGGTTACTGGTGAAGAGAAATACGACGTCAAACGAGAATAAATGCATACATAAGAAGCTCAGTTGCACTGATGTTTTAAGGAAGTCAAAGGAATCCGTCCAGCTATGAATCGTTAGTTTTTCCTAACTGGCTCTGACAGCGTGATAAGCCATTTTTCCGTGCTGTTGTACGAAGAATAGCGCATGTCTAAAATCGGTAGTAGTGGTACACCATTTTTATGTACTCTGAGTAACCCGTAGACTAGGTAGGTAAGAGTTACAATGCCTATTGGTCTAATTTTTTCAAAGGTTGCCGAGTCTGTCTGGCCCTTTTGCTTTATACATCTAAATGCTTTTGTTGGTGACTTCTCAATGAATGCTGTCGTGAGTCTCTCGTTTTGTACGCTAACAAGTTTGGCTTTATCTCCCAATAACGCAGTCATTTTACTTGAGCAGTCAGCTTTATCTACCCTGACTATTTCAGTGCCTTTGGTAGATCTGGATATTATCATAATATCTGTCTCAGAGATTTCAATGAAGCCAACTGCTCCCTCGTCAGCAGGCTTCTAGCCATTGATTTAAGGTCAGATACTAGTAACAAGATTGGACTAAGGTTACTTCGATCATTTCAGTATTAACAACTGATGATAGCTGTAGATCACTCAGTTGATCATAAAGTTATTCAAATAGGTTTTTTAAGTCTAGCTACCCAAATCTATCCTTAGGAAAATTGAATTTCGGTCCCGGCGATAATACTTCGACGGCAACTTTATCCAAGAAAGAAGGAAGGAAATTATGCACGTACCGCTCAGGATTTCCCGGAACTTCAGTTTTGGGTTGGGTAGGGTTGAGTTGCTCTCTCCGTTTTGATATCTTCTTTTATCGTCTTTTTGCCATAGACTGATGGACGTAGTTCTTGAACTCGTTTGCCTCATCAGGCGTTAACCGTGTCAGTATCCCCTCAGCGACCGCCCGTTTGTGGACCTGGTCATATACTCTGCTCTGTCGCGTGTCCTTATCATTTAGAACCAGAAGCTATAGTGACGTTCCCGCAACGGTAATGCAATTTCGCATGAGGATGGTTCGGTGATGCTTTGAGAAGTCCGGATGATTCATGCATTGTTACAGATAATATTGCGGCAAGCAACCCTGAAGTATGTTACTAATATACGAAATAAAAGTGTGAGTAATCCAGTGGCAAGTCGAAATGTGGCGGGCAGCAAGCAGCCTCACGACGTTGGCCTGCGCAAAACAAATTTGGTATTCCCACCCGCTCGAAGAAATCTTTAGAAATATGCAAAGGTTTGTCGCCAATGAAGCACGAATTACAGTCCACATCTAGATCTAACGAGTGACAAATGTATGAGGTCGATTTACCCAGTACGAAAATTGCATCCACTGGCATGATCTCAAAACGAAGGTTCAGCGTAGTCGATTACAATGTCAGTGTAGCTTTTCTGACCAGTGTGGATTTGAAGATTGAAGTTATCTGACTGGATGTAAAGTTTGTCCAGATCAATTTTTCTATAATAGTTTAGGTATCGTTGCTGTTTTTAGATTCAGACATCGTTCCGTGCCAGGCGATGCACATTCCTGAAATGAACAGAACTCAAAAATCGTGCCCCTTTCTCGGCCATGCACTCATGTTTACCCTGTCTGAGCACGCCGGATTTAAGTCTTGGATATTCATATAAAAACGATTACCTCCATAAAGACCTCATGAAATAAACCATCAGCAATTAAAAATTCACCTTAAGAATGAAAGTAATTCAATGTAGAACTAACCATTATCCGGCCAACGAGGCCACATAAGGGCCTGTTAGTCGAAATAGTGTCCTTTGACATACAAGACCCCTTGTACAGCTGGATTTCGTCATATCTTGAAGGCCGAACCCAAACTGTCAAACTGGGAGAGCACTGCCCAACGCCAAAGCCAGTGACTAGTGGGGTGATTCAAGGAAGTGTTTTGGGACCACTGCTCTTCCTCGTGTATATGAATAACGTAGGGCTATTCGAATTCCTTAATTCCGAGTGTTACCAATTAGCGTCGCGGGCAGGATCTGCCTGCAACAAAACAATTAAAGCTTCATGCTGGTGCAAATGAAGTACAGGAATGGGTGGGGAGGTTTGAATTATGGTAGAGCATTCGTCGTGATGTGAAGAAAGAAAACCAATCGGCTTTATTCGTTACCGCCAGTGATCTTGAACTATATTCATTGCTGAAGAGCCTCGCATACCCAAACGTTCCAACATCATCGTCGTTCGACGAACTAAAGGAACTGCTTACTGCAACCAGTGCTAGGTCTTCTGCTTATTACTGGCGTGAGAGGTTTCAATTCGAGTACGATGTCTAGGGCTATTCCAAGTCCCTAATCCCGAGTATTACACGTATGCAATATTATTAAACATGGCAAACCCCTTCTGTTTGCTGACGGTATTAAAATCGTTCGTACATTCCCCCGGCCCAGCAACCTCGTCTCGTGTCTACAAAAAATACGATATGACCAAGCATCATTGGAGTCGTGGTGCAAAACATGGCTCATGACGTTCTCAGCAAACAAGTCGAACATTATCACTTATGATTGTCACATACCCAATTGGTCTGTCTCACTAAATGGTCATTATATTGACACCGCCATATCCGTTCGAGATTTAGGAATATAGTGTTCAAACTTTTTCAATTTCTCTGAACAAGTACGCTTTCAGGTGGCAAAAACCAAAAGGACAATAGGCTACATCAAAAAGACATTCGGTCTACCGGATTCGAGGCTAGCTGTTTAAAAAATTTGTGCTCGACCTCAGCTTGAGTATTTCGCTTTCATTTACTATCATTTACACAAGTCCGATAGGCCTGTTTTGAAAAATCCCCAACGATCAATTACCACAAGCTTATTAGAATATTCATCCTCACTCGCCCGTAATGAGCGTTGTCTGGCACTATGTATTGATCCACTTTGGTTACAAAGACTCAAGTTGAATCTTACACTCCTGTATAAGCTGATACACCTGGACGCCATCACTAAAATATTAACCGTTCATTTCCAACGCAGCTCCCACTATGGTCTAAGAAGTTAGGATTCCACTTTGTCAACCCTGTTAGCTCGGAAAAAGATACTAGCCAACTTCTTTATTAAAAATTATTTCTATATTTGGAATAGACTTCCGAATGGGATCAGAACCTGTAACAACACTCGACATTTTAAAAAGGACCTGGAAAAAAGTTCCTTATATCATCAAAGATAATGTCTATCTTCAAATTTTGTGTATCCTCTGATGCCCTTTTTGAATGTGGTCCGGAGAACATTTAGCTGTCAGCGGTATAAACGTATGTACCCGTCCCTACTAACAGGCTCTCATCTAAAGCAGCTTGCCTGAAACTGTCTACTGCCTACCCACCGTTTACTCACGCCCCATCTAGCATTTGGTTCATTGTGCACTCAAAAACCCGCATCATTTTATTCATGTGTCACTTATATAGAGC
>JTDE01000964.1:25741-43694 GCA_014338405.1 Paragonimus skrjabini miyazakii
TGATATGATTCACACAATTACTGAGTCAATCAGCACGTCCACAAAAATTGTTCACGTTGAGAGGATACGCGTTTCCAATTTCTATGACCCACACGAAGTGGGCTTATTTATATATCACCTTAATGATAACAGCGTAACCGTGTAATATGGTTCTAGAAGGCTTGTTTGTTTTGATGTCTCGGTAGCTCGATATTAACGAGTCCTGACTACCAATCACTCTGTATCAGATTCGAATCCGGTTACGGCGTATCCAGGTGTGGACAGCTTGACGATGTCCAGTCGACGTGGGATGTAAAGGCCCAATCTAGATAATGGTGGTGTAACCGATCCGAGGACTTCGCAAGTTAGTAAATATACTGTAGTCAACCGACACTGCGTTTATCGGAAACCACTGGTTTTACCTGTCACAATTCGTTCAGGCTTCCATAGTCACTTTTGTCAACCATTATGTAGCGGTAGCATAGTGGCATCGATATCCGTCTGCTAACCAAACTGTCGCGAGTTCGAGCCCGACTTCCGGGACTGCTTCTTCTATCTAGTTTTAAACAGTCTGACAGTATCCACTTCAAGTATGTCATTGAACGACACATGACAGCGAATACTTTGTGGTGTAAAACTGTCAGCTCATTAGGGTGTTCTTTTTTCCCGTTTAACCCAGACGCGATATTGTCGGTTGTACTTCGTGCGCGTTTCACCCTGATTTCACATCCGGTGCCGTTAATTTTGTTCTTTTGGACCTGTCGTACATGTCCTGTGAAATTTTAGTGCAATTCACCCTCAATGTATGTAGAGTTTTCAGCCAATTGTTTGTAACCTCCTTTCAGAACGACCGAACGTCACGTCATGAAGCCTTTTTGCATTCATATGACCTCACTTCCCACATGTTAGTTGTGACTGATATGCTTAACATAGTATGACTCTTCCATTGTATTTAGTATTATTAACCACTGAGATGTCTGTTGTAGCATACGGCTCTCGCAAGTACTGGACGTACGGCGCAGGCACCGGGTCGTTTCGCTGACGCCGCTGCCCTGATGGCGTCTATCGGAGTGACCACGCCATCACAAGCTCTTTTTAACGCGGCCGTGTTTCAGGCTGGTTTCCCTTCCTCCACTGCTACCGTTTCGGGGACGAACGCTGTCCCCACCAACACTTCTCCTGTTGCGCTGACTGCCGTTCTTGCACCGTATGCAGCTGAACTGAATCATCTCAGTTATCTTACAACAGCCAACCTGACCGCCGCTCTGCAACAACAGCAACAGCTACAACAACAGCAGCAATTTCAGAAGATGAATGTCTCATGTGGTTCACCTTCACCTCGTAATCGTGCGAGCCCAGCTAGTTCCGGTTCCTCTTCAGCTGCCAATACACCAGCGTTAAATGCTAGCTCCCGTTCATTCTTTTGATCATACACGCCACTATTATATTGGATGATTGCATTTAGACATGGCGGTTACATATTACATATTTGCTCTAGGTGTTTCGTGATCAGCCTTCGTACTGTTTTATCTGCGCTTGTGTTTTTATTTCTCCATTTGTATAAACTAAATCATGCTTCACTATCAAGTTCCATTCTGTGCGCACCGTTTGGCTCATTACTCTGCTACAGCGACTCATGTTTGTTGACTGTGAGCTTGATCATTCTAGTCGAGTGTCAACTTGTATGTCTAGGAACTTGTCTACAATGATGTTAGCCTGATTGTACTCACGGTATGCCTCTATCGACATAAGTTCGCAATCTAGCCGAAGCTGATTATCAATTGTGCAATCACAGTTTTGAGCCTAGACTCCTTTACCTTTTAGCCTCCAACTTGAATTATTTGTTCTATCACGGTTGTGTGGTAGTTAAGCCACGATGCCGAGAACTGTGTTAACAACGTCAGCCGCCAATCACATGGTTGTGAATTTGATCCCCTGTTAATGTGATTGCTTCCGTTTGGGTTCGGACAGCGTGGCACAGTAGCACACACTGCGGTATCAAAATAGCAACTTGAACTTATCAATCATTAATGTGTTGTTGCCGTCCAGGCTAAATCAGAAATTGCGTGGTTACCAATGTCACATTGCATGTGAGCTGAGGATAAACTAAGCGTAATGTGTGTCACAAATTGTCCCACCACCAATAATAGCATATTGATTGTTGACACTGTTGTTTGACTGTCGTACAACTGTGAACCAATAAAAAAAAGCAAGCTCCGTGTTCAAGAGATAAAGAAAGGCTAACTAACTTGGGACACAGATCTTATGTTTCAATTCAACTACTGAAACTACGACACCTACACTCTGCGAACAAACCATCAAAATTGCTTTGTTAAGTGCAGACAACTCAAGGAAACGACATTCACGCTACTGAACCTGATAAACCAGCTTCTCCAATTCGTTCTCCCCCACTGTCTCTGAGTCACGATGCTCATTGCTCCGGTGAAAAATACGGCCAGTCGTTTGACACAGTAAGCATCGTTTACAACTGAATGATGTTTTCTCGAGAAATTCCTCTTTATATCCGAAGTCTGTTACTCCCGGGAAATGCATTATAAAACAAAAATTCCACTTTGCTTCAATTTCTATTGCTTTTTGGACTCTCTCTTCATGAATGAATTAATTAATTACTTTTGACGTTACATATTCTTCTCATACCAACTTAGTGACAATTGAGTCCTTGAACGACAAACATCAAATCTAGTTACAGCCCATGAATGTATGGAGGTTTGTAGAAATCGTGTTCAGTAGATGTGATCTTGTTCACGGACTTTTTGAGAGGTGGTGTAAACCAAGTGTCAGTGGAAATCACCGCTTGAAGTTTTGTCCCTACCGAAAAATGCATTGGATTACCACCTCGAATTTTAAAAATTAGTTCAATTCTTAGTGAGCTTGCAGTATTTCCATTGGGTGGGATATAACATTTGTTTGATCCGTCTCGTCAGCGGGGTTTTCCACTGTTTCAATTAAGTCTACGAATCCTGTTAACCGTTTTCTAGTCAGATAGAATTGTCATGCTTCCAATATCTACGTCGCCCTACTTCTCATTGTGGAGTTCTGGTTTCGAATCCAGGGGTAACCGCTTTCGACCGATATACATGATCCACGTTGTGTCCGTCTCATCCCGCAGGCAGCCACTGGATTCGGCGAGATTGTGTTTCGATGCTACTAATCATACCGTGGCGCCAGCAGTGAACAGTCACTTTTGAGATCTCGTTATTCTACGCGGAGCTGCTCATTTAGAGGACAAACAGTCGGCTGGAGAAATCGACCACTGTAAATTTACCAAAGTGGCTGCACCAAACAGTGGGTCAACAGGACAATAGCCGTACACCAATCAACCGAAGTACAACTTCATCGATCGCAGGGCATATACTTCAGACATACAGCCGAAGTAGTTTTGTCTTCTCGTGTGGTCACAATGTGCAGCCGAGTGAGATCGTTAAAGTTGATTGGGCCTTGTTAATCAGTCATTACAAGCCTCCGTTTTGTGTCCAATAGGACCCAATAGTCACCTTACACCTGCCTTGGTTTTCCTAACGAGAATCAAGGTAACTTTAAGAAGCCGTAGGCAATTATTCATTTGTTTTTACTTAATAGTTGCGCGTCTGTGATTGAAAACATTATTACTTGCAAGAATCATTTGTCCTCCAGTGTAAGGACCCTCGGTAGTGTGTGAGAGAAATTCTGTGTTATCACGTGAACGACAGGCTCATTTAGCCCATAGCATTCGCACGGCACACCCTGCAAAAATCAGAGAAAAAAACTAATCACAAATAAGCAGGGAAACCGTGGATGTGACTTTGGAGTGAAAAGGTCCCATAATTACTTTTGGGTCAGGTTGTTTGAGCTTAAAACAGCTCACATATGCTAAGCCCTATCATCTTTGAGTGAAAATAAAACCATAGGGAAATGTTTCCCTCTAGGGTGCGGAGATGGATACTGCCGTTAAGTGTTTACAGTTACAAGATTTGTTACAATTCTGGAGTACGCAGCTTTACAACTGGCAGCTAATCAACTGCCAAGAAGTCGTAATAAATGCCTCATTGAATGTGTTGTTTGAATACAATACTGCTAATATCCACCAGTGAATTGACCGTAATCGTACACTTTTGGCGATCAGGCGTTCCTCAACGGTGGGATGACCCTCTGAGGTACAACCTTCTATCAAACCGAGTTGAGTTTACTTGACAGTTGTGTGATGAGTGGCCCTTGGTTAATTCCTGTAAATAGGGTCTGTCCTTAAATTCCTCACGTGCTTTATAGTGTTTATTCCGGAAATTTCAGAATAAAAACATCACGAGTTCATTACTGTTGGCCAAAAGTCGATAGTGACAGAAAACGCGCTTCGTTTGTCAATAATGTCAGTCTAATATACCGTGTCCTTTCACTTCGAAGAACACTGCGATGATAGGGGCACCAGTACAGCTAGAAGGACCCCCAAAAAATCGCGCTTAGTCGTGTACTGATCGGTAATTTTGTTCAATCTGCCTGAGGGTAGTTCTGTACCACTAGCTACTTGGGAAGAACACGGAGGAAGGAGTTCTTAATATTTCCTAAATTGTTGGAGTACCCTGATATCTCCTAAGAGTGATTTCGAGGATTTCAAGGGGACACTTCCTCCGAATATTTTCTCCTGCAGCGTCCGCTAGGGGTTACTCTTCATACCTTAGCTGACTTCGGGAAGTTAGTGGCGTTGCAACAAGTCAGTCACAATAGAAGTGATAATTCATTTAGGATGCACCCTGACTGAGATACCTACAAGCGTCTGCAGCATAGGAAGTTGATGATCATAACCGTAGGAACGTTGTTGTGCGCCTTGTGCTCGCGTGAGAAAGCTGTGGTGTTATTATTCTGGCAATGCATGATGTAGACCAGTCAATTATCTCTCTGATCTTACGGTCACCGACGTAAATCTTCTTCCCAGGTCAACCTGCTTAGTTTCGACGAATGATCCTCGGCTACTGAGAAAAACCCTCTCAATTAAAGAAATGATGTAACAGGCGCATGCAGTTTGGCCTGCCGCTCACCCTCAGCTGTCTACTGGAATCAGATACCATTCTGGCGGGAGGGAAATGTCATATCTTGGTGGAGACAACACAAGACCCAATGTAATTACCCCCAGAAGACTCACGCAAGTGCCAAATCTAGTCTAACAGATGACTGCCTCAGAGCATACTATAACAAGCTGACTCGGCTCTTTTCACACAGTGAATCTCCTCAAGTTACGCTTACTTTAGACACTGAAACCGCTTGATGGTTTTTATAGCTATTCGGCTTCACTCTTCAACAAACTGGGCGAGATTTGAAACATCTGTACCCGTCGAAACCCACTTATATTAGACATCACAGACTTGATGTAAGGGGGAAGTACGGGACAGCGAATTGCTCACGGATGATATGATAGTGTATCCCAGTGTTAGGAAAATTGGTACAGGGGGGTGGTGTAGGTCTTTATTTGAGCTGGCACCTAAAGGCTTCAGGTATTCGTGAGAACGTGCTGCTGGATCTTTCTGGCAAGTAGTCAGTGTCACTCAAGACTTCATCTAGCGGGTTGACATGTTTTACATATAGCCTTCTGTGAACAGGGTTGCCGACACAACCTGATACAATGCACTGTGTATTCAGGTTACACTCAAACTTGAATATTTGAAAGCTTTATTCACACCGTGTTAGATTCCACGAACCATTTAGTTAGTAACGGCATCTTCCGTCGCTGACGCATCCGTATGTTTGGGTGCAAGAAATGCGTCGAAGAATATTTGACGAAAGGATACCGACTAAGATGTGACGTGACAGATGCTACGCCCATATGGATGAGCGACAGAGATTGTCTCTGGGTCGATTCTGAATATTGAAGGTGTCGTAGCGGAAATAAGATGAGAAGCACGTTGGTACGTCCAGTGAATTTTCAGTGCCAAAAGCCTGAAGTAAGTATTGAGATATTTGATTTTCTGTGGGGATAACCTATCGATGAATGATGCTGTGACAAGCGTTAGTGGGTTGGGCTGTGAAGGTTTTTAATCTGGGGTGTATACCGTGCTGCTTATGACTGTAAGAGCAACATCCTTGGAAAGATGTTGGACAGAGGACTAAATAGACCAGAGCTGCTGGGTGTGTCAACATGTGAATGATAAACTAGGCGTGATACTGAGATGGTGCGTTGACAGCAGTGTGGCGAGAGGATTACGCCTCAAGATAGGTCAGTAAGGCCGCGCTGTTTACCGAGTTCCGTGCTAGATGAGTAGGCTGGGTTAGCGGACGCTGATGAGGAAATGTGCAAGGAGAACAACACAGAGACGCTAAATTGTGATGACGGCATGCACAAAAAACGGTCTGGAATTGGTCAAAGTTTACAGCTATGCAACAGTGTAGGCGGTGTGTAGAACGGACGTAAGTAAAGGCTACGGAAAAACTACAAAAATGATTATACATGAAGGACTAGATGTGTCTGACAACGCTGATAACGTCAATGTCCGATAGTGGTAAGTATTGGATCGTCCCTTAATACGAGCTCAATCGTTTGCCCCCAGAACCGAGAAGAAGAATCGGTGCGGCAATAGCGTTTATTGGGAAAAAACAAGGCGAGTCCATTAGGCCACAGAGGCTCTACATTTATAAGTTTAACAGAGGGGGGCATTCAAAAGTGTACTCGTGAGAACAGTTGACATAATGTACAGGCGTTCGATCGCGCAGCTGCAATCTAATTGAGCTTAATGGACTGAGTGAGTTAAAATCACATATCAATTAACTCGAAGCCGGATCGATCACCTTTGCTGCTTCGTTAGGAGATGCGTCTCCTAACAGTAAGGTACCTTCGGATTCGTTGTACGTTTGAGGAGTGCAGATTCAGGGTGTTCTTATGGTTCTGTAGGATGCGTTGACATAATTGCATCACGTGCTTTCCGTAATGTCACCGGGTAGTGCACAAATGATGTGAAAAAAACATGGTGAAAGAATGAGTTATATCTTCGGTTTGGAATTGCATCTTCGCTGAATTGAATCGGACGGCTGGATCATTATTCCAAAATGTTGGAAAATAGATACCGTTGAAGCTACTGGAACTATCGCTTAGAACACTACTGTCGTTCACTGTCAAAAGCGATTATATGTAGGCAAGAAAACGACCAATAAGGTTATTGTCCGAGGCAGGAATAAATAAATAAACATCTGCATATACATGGGGAGAGAGAGGTGATGTTCGTGGTAAAATCATACACAGGGCTCACCAGTTTAGATGCTGGGTTGCCAATTACAATACTTCGAAAGAAGTGTCCATTAAACCAAGTATCTAAACAACATCAGAAGGATATGCAAACAAACTGTAATGTCAACAGTGACCAAATAAAGCAAGTACATTTACGGCAATGGTTCGGATAAAATACGGGGAAAGAATCTGTGTGTTGGTGCTGGGTGGAATCCTATAGATGTCAACGTGGTGATCTACAGGACGGAAGCACTATGTAATTCGCGGAGCACAGTAATTACGTTTGTTCACCAGTGTGCGGCAGACCCAGGTAAGTTGTGTTCACATATATAGACGATCTCATTTTCGTCAGTGCGGTCTAAGATTGTGTTAAATCCTACGCCATAGGCTAGTGTCCGAGATGAAATTGAATGTATGTGCGTGACATTGACTGCGGTGATTGTGGCAAATTGAGTTGTTTGAATCTATTGCGGGTGCATGCGCGTGAGGACCACTCAGCAGTGGTTGTGTGGCACTACAAACTTGACTGGAAGCTATAACAAACGTTCAGATCGCCCAACGTAATCACAGTGGTGATAAAAAAATTTCGGATTTGATCACAGGATCTGTGTTCACTTCTACACCTAATCTCGATAGACAGTACAATGATCGCACACAACGAGATAAATGGCTTACGATCTAGTTGGTAGTTCAGTCATACATTTTACACTACTTGGTGATAACTGAGTGGTATAACATGTCGAGTGCCTAGAAGGTAAGACGCGTGATACAAATGTACTCCGTGCGCGGAAAATTACAGCGACTTACCTCGACCCGTGCGCATTATGGCTGGTGATCAGACAAACTCAACCATAGAGAGAAATACGTGCGTTTGTGGTTGCACATTTTGTAGTGTAATGATGATGAATGTTTTTCTTAAACAAGTGACTTATTCAGTTAATTTTTTTCAGGAACAACACGTATATCTCAAATTGCCCGGTCATTTGATCTAACACTTGTCGCGGAGGTTGCTATTGTTGCAGACGGTTGATGTGCTTTTACCCAACCACCCGTTTAAACTTGTTGGTCTTACAAGCCGGATCGATAGGTTTCCGATTGGTTGACTGTCAGACTGGTCACATTTGTTTCACATGTCACGGACTGAGTGGGAGAAATCTAGTGTACGCTTTCAAGCCTCGTGTTCTGATTCCGTACGGTAGGTAGGACGATAACAACTCCTAGTTAATTGCTCATGACAGTTAAAGTTTACTGATCACGGCAAGTGTATCTGTTTTCAAAACTATGGGTGGAGAAGTATAGAAAAAATCACGTCACCACATTTCACACTAGACTTTATTTACTATAAGTAGGTTCACATGACAATATGATGGTATTGTTGATCGACATACTCTTAAATCAATCAATGTCACGGTATCCTATTGAGTTCCCCTTATACATGAGAAAATGTGCCAACAAAACGTTGATTTTGCAAGAGTTGCTAGCAGTGAAGTTGCACTATTGAAATCGAGCACGTTTAAAATATGTCAGTCATCATTAAGTGCACACCTTCCTTATTGGAACTTGATAGACATAAAGCACTGGTGCCGATCATCCCTTTCCATCACAGTGTGTTTACCTGCCTTCTCAATACATCCTTTTAGTGTAAGGTCACATTCATTTGAGTTTCGGTGGAAAAGGTCGGCGCCAGGTTGAACAACAATACAGCACGTGACAGACTATGGTGTTCAAGGTCAGCAATGCCCTCGGGGCCACGAAGAACTGAATGAGTTATCGTTTCTATGGTTCCCTATCGGCACATGGTCACCTGATAGATCAATACATACATTTACCACGAAATGACCATATAAAGTGGCAATGTTTACCCACCACAAGAATCTCAAGGGCAATATTTGTCAATCATATACTTCCGGCTATTAGAATGTTCCTACCGTCAATAAATTGTGAACGAAATCTGACCACGAGAACTTTACGAAATTGGAAAGACCTGTCACGATGATAAAGACCTGGCCTGAACATGTTAATTGAGTCAGATGGTTCAACGGTTTTCAGGGAGTTGATCCAGTTGGCAACTATAACGACGAGAGACATGTGGTTCAGATGGATGTTGGCTAAATGAAGTCAACCGTTCAAAGTGAATCAGAGAGGTTACTAGAACAGTTATACCTTGTTTCCTCTCAACAAGATCAGGCAAAGTGAGCAACACACACGGGTAATTGTGACTGTACGTTCAACCGTGACCAGAAGAATATGCCTGAAGTGAGAATGACACACGCGACTTACATGGATGGGGGGACCATAGATCTGTTCGAGTCGGTCGTCGTAAGGTTCGAGGTGGACAAATGATGAGTCGGCATACTTTGGACACCAGTATCCCATGTTTAGGGAAATAATGAATAAACAACCTCCGAAAAGAACAGGCAGAAAAACTTCATTTTCAAAGTGCTCCTAGAATATTTTCATGCAATACCCTATTGATCGGCTCGTTGCCAACGTCAACAAATGATTTAGAACCGGCGCTTAGAAAATGCACTTCAAACATGCCTTCGTCAATCAAGTAAACTGTGTTCATCGATGCATCAGGAGATGATGGCGTTCGTGCTGGAAGCTGTCGAACATAGAGCAATACCAGAATCAGAAGTGATCGTCCTGTGGAAAAACCCTTAGCATTGCAATTCTTTTCGTTGATATCTGAAATATGAGACCAATTGATCTACTCCAGCAGCATAGAATCACGTGACAATAACCACCTCAAATATGTAGCAGGATCGATAGGCTACTGTAGACTATGCCAGATCTGCAGACTGATGAGAGCACTTAACACGCTAGAATTCAGAAGACAAAGTAACAAGAACAATGGGTATCGTGCGTGGACCGATTTGATTGAAAAGATATATTCAAAGTATAGAATAAAAAAATGAGTAGCCCAAGCCATAATTCAAAATCAAGCTGACGACGACTGAGTTATTGAAAGACAGATAATAGGTGATCATTATGAAGTGTTATAGAAACATTAGTATGTTAAATCAAACAAGAGACAAAGTGAGCAACCAAAATGAGCACCGGCGAGAAATTGAAACACAGCGAATTGATGAAATACTTAGGTGGATCGGTGCAGCTGAACCACGAGTCAAAGGCACACCAGACTTGATACGATATCGTTTAGATTGAAATGCTCAATATAGGTGGGGAAAGTGAAAAACCGACAATGCATATGAACAATAACAAAGACAATTTCCTCATGAAGGACCCCAGTAGACTGGAAGAAAGGCTTAGACAAAGAGATTAGCTATTGCTTCCACTTCGACCACCAATACAGCATTTAGGTTTAGATTTGACGCACACTTCGGACATCGGCCGCAGTTTCACGGAGGATGGTTGAGCATCGCGTTGCTGATTCGCAGCCAGCATCTTCAGGCGCAGCGCCTCACGGGTGATCATGTCGAACATCTGTGAATGCGATTGATGAATAGGAACAAATGAGTGAGAGGTACCGATCAATGGCAAGATTCTGCGGGCAGAACTGAAAACGATTCTATGCGGTCATGCCTAGAACAATGAACTGACTAACGGAGAGGGTTTTATAAGGTCATGTTTACAAATTTTACTACAAATGCGGTAGAACTACAGGTACGTCCTGTTTAACTTCGTTTAACTGAAATCAATGACAATTTAAAATGTGGGTGCTTTAATCTCATGGAAGAAAAGCAATACGGTTCCCCAAAAAGTTTTTTATTTTATTTTACGTATCTTGTTTTTGGACACTGAGTGAAGTATAACAGACTCATCTATACAAAATCAAGTCAGATCGTACATACCGCCATAGTATACCTCAATTAATACATACGGAGATAATTATGACAATCCCCAACCGGGCACGTGACATCTTCACGAATGCCGAACGACCGATTAGTGGACGTGGTTCGAACCAATGATCAAACAGTCCAGACAAAGTTGATAAGGCGATTAAAGATGACAGGCAAGGTCAAAGCAACATCTAGTAACTATGTAATGGAGACGTCATGGACCAACACGGAAAGACCACATGGGACTTCGCAATGAGTGAAGGAATGGATTGACATGTGACAAAATTGGTCGCAGCTGTTTCTCGAAATGAGTTTGCAGAGAAAAAAACAGACTGTACGATTTTACTGCCTAGTCAATTTGGCTGTATCCCATCACGTGATGTCTACATGGCAAAGAAAAAACAAGGTAAATGAAAGGTGACAGAAAGACTACATGCACAAATAAAAATAGTTAAATTATTAAATCATCACGGCGGATTCAAACTGACAATCATGTCTTCCCCTTGGAACAACAGTAACCGTCATCTGCACATAAAAACGGCTTCGGCAATTTCAGTAAGTCGTCCACAATCGGATATGCGAACGACTCGGAAAGTGTTGATCATGGAGATCCTATGCCCAGTGATCAAAAACCGACGTGTGGTCGAAGATGCTGATAATTTACACTACATTGGTTGTGCGTAACACCAAGTATAGGGCGTGCTTTCATCACAAGTTCAATCAAAACGGGGACATGCTAAGCTACTCGACTGCATAACTGCTGTTCCATTCTGCCTATGTAGATGACCCAACCCACAATGAAACCAGTAGACGCCGTGAGAGTTGGCGTACGAGATTCGCACTACTTTCACTGAAAGGATTTGTACCCAGCTAATGTTGAAAATCGTGGAAAAACCATGCCGGTTTGTTTACGTTATAGTAATGTGCTTGGAGGAAATCAGATTCTCTATTTCATAAAAATTAACATGGAAAACCTTGGTCTCAAGAATAACGCGACCGTTCCCGTTAATTATTCCCGAGACAAACCAAAAGACGGGTGCAAAAAAAACTTTGTTCCACTCCAAACAATTACACAGTATTCACATGGTGCACAGCGACCTGCAAACATTGGCGAATCAGATAATCGAAGGACGGTTACCAAAAATAGAAGCCAAAGTCACTAAGCTACCAATGAACATAGCGGAATAAAGGTAGAACAGGTAAAAAAATAGCGAAGGTTACACCTCGATTGCTAAGGTCATTTCCGCTTATTCTAATTGGGTAAAATAGTGTTCTCGGAGAAGAAAGCGATTTTGGGCAGAAAAATTGCATTCCCTAACAGCTGGAAAAATAAAACATCATAGCGATGGCCGCACAGAATGATAGGCAAACTCCTGAGTTAGTTCTTGAAGTTTACAAACTTGGTGGACTAATTGTAAGCCGACGCTTCGTTTAGACGAAAATAGTTATTTAGAAGAGACCTATTTGCGAAAAATCCGGACTTCGGCTGGATTCGAACCAGCGAAAGAAACACCATGCCCAAACGCGGCAAGCGTTCTACTAGCTGAGTTACGAAGCCACATGGTGTTTCTGTCGCTGGTTCGAATCCAGCCGATGTCCGGATTTTTCGCAAATGGATCTCTTCTAAATTATCAAATCTGCCAAACTACTTATCAGTAAAAATAGTTATCTCGATTCGCCATGATCCGGGTCGCTATGCCACCAACGAATATTGGA
Source organism: Paragonimus skrjabini miyazakii (assembly GCA_014338405.1). Taxonomy (NCBI): domain Eukaryota; kingdom Metazoa; phylum Platyhelminthes; class Trematoda; order Plagiorchiida; family Troglotrematidae; genus Paragonimus; species Paragonimus skrjabini miyazakii. The sequence goes on from JTDE01000964.1 coordinate 38,447, forward strand.
GGATGGCTGTTCGATTGCAGATGGTGTAGAAGGGCACAGTTTTCTCGACCAACGAAACCCAGTTGGGATTAGAGAGTGTTTACATTGAAGTGGCGAAAGCCGTTAAAATTTCAATATGGATCGCTTCAAGTAATCTTCTTGTGAACACATCTCTTCACAGGACCGCCTGACCAACACCTTGTGAAAATGTCCAGGAAGGTCACGAATGGATCAGTGCCATATTAAATCGTGTGACAGGGTGGGATACAGTAGGCATATGACTGAACACAAACGTTTCGAGCATTCTCCGCAGCCATTTCGTTAATCGAGTTTGGACAGAAGTGGACGAAAACAGTAAACAATATCACCCAACAAAGTGAAAAACAAGCCAAAATTCAATTACATACAAACACCCGTCATAAGCGATGTCGAACGGATAAGTGCATTGCCTCGTTATGTGAAAAGTAGCCGATTTGATCCTCCATTCAAACTATTTCTACCTGTATGAGTTTGAACAAGGATGAAACCGACCGTGGAGTGTCGACATGAGAGGTATGACAAGCATCGATGACAGCTCAATACGGATGACATCTCAGGCCTGCAGTGTCTGAGAGTTGCTTTTCGTAGTTGTCTCATCGATAAAACGTACTCTATGGAACGTCTGGAGCTTTCGCCTCTAACACGTCCGCATTAGCAGTACCTTAATCGGGTCGAAATCTGCTAGTAGTTTGGACGACATTACTCAACGGCAGCAGTATACAAATCGTGACAAAAAAATTAATAGTAAACCTTTCTGTCCAATCAGTACATGAACCTAACGGATAGGACCGAACGCTAGATGGTGCCAAGCAGAAGGTCGACTGCTTACGCGGAGCGAACCCAACAGGAAATAGTATCGACATTCAGCGGCTCTTACATGTGTGACCAACTCTTCAAAAAACTAAGATGGGTAACGGTCTCAGCTGCTACCTGACATAAACTTAGGAGATGTTATGTACCTAATCTCGTCTAGTTTGTTAACTGCTACTGACAAACGGTGTCAAATATTTACATTAGCATTTCAACCATATTTTCACATACTTAATGCTATTCCAATAGAACAAACATTACAATTGATGTTTATGTTTTACCATTACCACGTAGACTGAGTAGTTACAGATAAGAACTTCCCAAAAGGGGATGAGCGATTTTTCTCATTAAAGAACAACATAAAGGCACAAGAGAGTGGTAGCAAGAAACGGGGAACTACCGAGTTCAGGCCGATTTTCATGAGCTGATACGGCTAGCCCGTGCTTAATCATATATGTGATTTTATACTAACGAATTTACTGTGCAGGAACTGTAGGTGGACTGAGGGGACGATGAAGTTGCGACCATGAAGCTAAGTTTTAAAAAAGTTTCAGACCCACTGTTTTGGAGAAAAATGCTGCCCACGATTCACCTCCCGCATCATCATCATCATAGACAGCAATACATCAGTGATTCACTGATAGCATAGCAATCGGTCATTGTACAGAACAAGGTTGCCGACCACTGATGAAAAAGATTACCACAAATACACAAACAGTAAATTCCAGTTGATTTTCTCCTCAGAGGGGCTGTCAGCTGTTGAGGGATTAACAGGAATTCGTTTACATCTTAAAACATTTGACCTGAAACTGAATTTGTATCATTCGATGTATATTTGTACGACGACTTGTGATGAGATAACTACACGTCTGATGCACCGCGAATGTACTGAATTAAAATTTAGATATCGGTCGGACGCTGCGGTCGACTGGCGCAAAGTGCGAGGTGGACACACAATGACCTGGCGTAGACAAATGAAATCGTTCACGAAAGAGATGGTCACTGTAGATCGGGTTCGTCTCCCAGGCTGGGACCCTCGCGACTCACAGAGTCGGTGGCTTCAGACGTTAGGTGAGATAGCGGCTAATCAAGCTCAGTGACGTGAATGTTGTCATTGTTTGACCGAGTTGTCTGTGAAGTGAGTGCACTTTTTGACGCGGAGCAGTGGAAGTCGTAAGAAAGCTGTCTTGCTGATGACGCCTTACTTTCACCTACAGTTCGGTTGTTTGTTTGCAAGGTGTAGGCGCCTTGATGTTGTATGTTTGAATGTAGGTGGTTAGGTCTTCTCCCCCTTCGTTTTTTTCTCCTCTCTTCCTAAAGAGGGTTTGCTTTTTCTTCTTCGTGGTTGTGTGGCAGTTAAGCGTCCGTGTGAACCACTGATTTATTGCTGTCTATGATGGTGATGCTCGTTCTCTGTTTTTATTGTGAACTTTATATTGTTGCAATCCTCGTTGGAAAGTTGGAGCAACGTTTCTTTGTGGCTAGACTTTATTACCAAGAATGTATCGTCTACATACGTTAGCAATATTCATGGAGGGTTAGCGAAATTGAACAGTGTTTCGGTGTATTAAAAGGCTGACAGCTATCGGTGAGATGGGCGAAACTATTGCCATATCGTCTGTTTGGTGATACAAAACATTCATGAACTTGAAACAACTTGTGGTTAGCCATAACCCAACGCCGGCAATGACTTCAAGAGGAGTTAGAGTTATTTTGCTCCTTACACTGTAATAATCGTTTAGGACAGAAAAGAGAAATGCATAGGAACACTGGTGTATAAAGAGGTAACATTAAGGCTAACAGCTAGCAAAATGTTTACAAACGCGAAGGAATCGTCAGTATAACGGCAAATCATACTAAAGATTCTTTGCCTTGACAAAAGTTACCATGGTAACCAAAATCACAGATATAAAAATACAATTTGTCACAGCACCGTTGTGCTATGGACCTTCTGACTAGTCTAAAAAATTTGTTTACTGTACAGCTTGCATGTGGAGGAGTTAATCAACGATAGAAGTTTACACAGGCACCAGGTACGTGGATTTGTTTACTATCCTAATCGTACTCCAACAATGGTGGGTAGTGTCAACAAATAATATCCATTGTCAACAAACAGGTTTCAATTATCAGAACCATTGTTCAATACTCATTGTCTAGAGTATAGGACTCAGCAACAGCCACTACGTCACATTGTCATTTGCAGTTAAGTAATTATGCATACAGTAGGCATAGAGGTCATTTTTTGAGCTCAACTCAATTCTATTCGGTAAGAGTCATCAAAAGTAATGTTGCAGATTGAGTGTGTTTGAAAAATTTAAATATAATTCATTCTGGTTGATCACGTGTTCACATACACACTTACGCAAAACATATCAGCAGTCGTGACACGCAAACTAACATGCATGCACACCGTACTGATAGGATCGAATCAACTGACTGAACAAAATTCATTTTTCTGAGCACGCGAATGATTGTATCAAGTGACCGGTATATTTTACACAATGTCATAATTATTTGTACCTCAAAAAGTCACAAATTAAGAATTGAACGAAATGGCAATTTTAAAAATATCTTATGTAGGACTTTGCCATATTTCATTTGTGACTCTAAAAGTTGGGAATTATATCACATGGCAAATTAATCGAAAACTACTGAAGTATTTATTTGGCTATTCAATTTAGAGTTTTGTTAGTGAGTCCACCTAAAACCCCTGTACGATACCTCACGACTAACCTAGCTTGATTAAGCAAAAGGAATGGTGACAACGCAGAATGAACCTCCAAACTGTGATCGGCTGTAATCGAAACGTATAACGGGACATACATGAGGTAGATCATAGTACTAGTCAGTCAACACATAGACAGAAACCACGTAGCCGATGATCAGTTGTCAGCACTGAGCTAAACAGTGGATTGATTGGTAACCGTCAAGCACCCTTGATTATGAAGCAAGGGAGATAGCATGCGATGCTGCACACAATCGTGTACAGCGTACTTTTGAAAGTTTTCGCGACATTACACAATGATGGCAGCAACTTGTGTGGTAGATGTTACAGATAAGCATACACAAGCCAGAATTTTTCAATATATGAAGATAGAATACAATCTTCGAAAGCCAATTTCGATATATTTGTACACAGTCATTCTTTGGCGAGATACAGCTATCACATGGAACATAACTAGGCGAGTGGGCAAACCAACAAAAACTTCGCAGATTTGGGAATAACAAATTCAGTTGACGTGACAATGCAAGAAAAGAAATACCCACTCGGTCACTGTATCAAATCCTAATACTACGATGTGTCGACCCTAGAACGTATCCCTCACTGTTTCCCGAAACTGTTACAAACTCGTGTTGACATCTACTACTGTGAACAGTACGCATACGCGTGCACGCTAAAATGGACAAAGTGCAGGTTTTTGCTGTTCCGTTTTTTTCTACTTTTTTTCGAATATGATTGCACAGGTAACAAAATTTATTTCATTACATTCAAAGAGCAAAGATCGAAAGCGGCGTTAATGTACCGTATGTCACTGGTAGAACTAAGCTGCGGTGAACGGTGAAACAACGATTAAAGACTAAACAATGTATTACATGATCAGAACGTTCGGATTGTCCGGAACTAGCAAATTTCTGAAAAACGAAGATGCCTGAAACAAAATAAGCTTATGTTTGGACGACATATGATAGCGTGTTGATTTCGACAGTATACACATACAGACCCCCGACCTATTCTGTTACCTTGGCGAGGTGGTCGACCTTGTGTACTGTTTTGATCCGGCGGGCTATGCTGACCAGGACTCCGGTCCTTCCAGGTGCAACCTTGTCAGACACGCCAAAGGGGAGCAGTCAAACGAAAAGCAGTTACACTCATAGGATTGTATGTCGCTCTACTGACCGCGTAAGAGTACTTATGTAGCGAGGCATGATCTAATGGGCATGCAGCAGAGCTATTTTTATAGTTGCGGCACTGCTGTATTCCGTATACGGAAGAAAGGGGTTAGAAAAGGCACCCTCAAACAAAGAGCACTCAGATCGCCCAACGGTTGACCGTGACCGCTAGCGTACTATCCATTAAAGTCGAAAAACATTTGTTATCTCTCAAAGAGCTGATGTAGCTTCGAGTACATCCACTGCGCGCAACAGTGCTCAGAACGAGACATCATTGTCTTATTCACTGCGCCCTCGGGCTAGGCAAGCCACTCACTGCCAAGTGAGTCAGACTCTTGAGTCATTGGCTCCGGGTAGGGTACCTCAAGAAAACTTTATCTTGTTGTCTCGCAAGTCAGACTTTTGAGTCAGAGACTCGGGGTGGGGTCCCTCAAGTCAACCCCCTTCCGCGGCATAAACGACCGGGAAGTATCAGAAGTTATCATTCCCTCGACAGTGACATTATTCATTCAACACGACTTCGTCCTAC
>JTDE01000964.1:48209-58679 GCA_014338405.1 Paragonimus skrjabini miyazakii
TCCGTATGTCATCTAATCGTTTACCGTACCGGGCATTATATGCTGAGGCCACCAACAGTTGGGTCAAACCACGTGGTGGTCAAGCAACAACGTGGTCACAAAATATGAAGACCCTGACTACACCACTGAGCAACGTGGGTAGGTGTCGCCTGCCTGGATGCGGTCCTGGTGATCACTCAAACGGCTGGTTAGAGACGCTATCCGAGATGGCGATGTATCGCAGTCAATGGCATACCTGTATCCATACCATTTCCGCTTCTTCCTCTTAGCCTTCTCTCAATAATCTTCAACCTTCTTAGTAACGTTTCCTTCTAGGATATTGCACGTCACTGTTGAGGTGAACGGCGGCCCGAGCCACAGTACCTTTTGGTCAGGCTCATGGCTGTTATGGTGATGAGGATGATGACATACAAACTGGATGGTACTAACCCACCCAAGAAATATATAGACATCAAAATTACGGGCAAATCCATGAGTACCACGATTTGGGTTTCTGTTGGACTTGGAACATGAAACATTACTGGTCGCGAATTCAGAGCGCCTACTGATGAATTGTGATGATGTTCACACGAGCGAATCAATTACTATCACGAAACTAGTGAAGGCAAAGTTAGAATTTTACACTAATTATTTGTGGCGAAACAAGAATTCACTGGTAGACAGTGATAATGTTCACAGGCCGCAAATTACAAATGTGTTAGGCACTTGATGATCCTTCCAGATACCTATCATTAATGAGATAATTATGTTCGGATAAGTAAACAAAACAACAACAACACTGTAAGGTCTGAATCAATCCAATCTGATAGTAATACTCTACATATTGAAGGTGCAAAATGCTTCCAAATTAACAACAGTCTCCACTTTAATATCAGAAAAAAAACTTTCGTCGCCGAATCACTAACCCCCGGTCAGCTCCGACCGACTGTAGTGACGTCGGCGCCAAGAATGCATTTTACCTGGATCTGGCCGCTCTCCTTCGGTCCACACCTGACCCAGATATACTCACTCTGGCCAGAGATATGAATGCTCAGGTCGGCCGCCTTGGTAAGGCCGATTCTCGTTTAGGTGGCAGGTTTGGGATAGCGTCACATCGTTCAGATAATGGCGGGCAATTGTTGCAGCTGTGCGCTGTGTATAAGCTATTTTTAGCCAGCACTAGTTTTAGGCATCGTGCGTGTCATTCATATACTTGGCGCCCGCATTCTCCGAATCAAACATGGTCTCAGATAGACCACATAGCCGTTAGTTACAGGTGGCGTGGTTCCATTCAAGTCTGTCGTTCTTATTAGAGCACGTACTTGGACTTAGATAATGCATTAGCATGTTGTCGTATCGTTCTTACTTGTCCTGGGCAACGACCCCACCAACACCTACGATTAGCTATGGAGAAACTGGCTTTACCCTCACTAAAGCATAAGTACCAAACCAGCTTAGAAAGCTGCCTTAGTGGAACTCAATCCGAAGATCCTAATAGCTGCTGGACTCAAATCTCACAGACCATTCAGAAAGCATGTATTGTACCATGTGGCACAGGGGTACATGGGCTAAACACACACTGGATTTCAGAGAAATCTATGGATTTGTTGGAAGCCAGACGGAAGGTTCCTCCTGGTAGTTCACACAATGAGTCTAGAAGAGATAGTCGTTGGAAGCCGAAACGCAGTCTAAAGGCTGATCATGAGGCTTGATTAGTTGAAAACGTTAAGGAAATGGAGACCGCTTTCGCCGCAGGGAATGCCGACAAACACTTCAAGCTTACCTGTGTCACTGGTCCCAGGCGACCGTCTATCAGTGAAGATACCAGAGAGACAGATGGCACACTTATCTACAATAAGTCCAGAAGGTTACAGCGGTGGGCAAAACACTTCGAGGGTCAATTTGGAGGCCAGTTAAATTGCGTTGCCACAAAAAACTTGTGATGTAGCACCCTGGTCGGTAGATTTGAAACCACTCACTGAAACTGAGGTTAGCAATTGCCTATCGGCTTTCAATCTTAATAGGACTGCTGGTCCAGATGATCTCGTACCAGCACTTTCCAAAGAAGGTAGGAAAGCGTTAGTAGAGGCCTTGACTCAGTTGTTTCAGTTTGTGTGTTCGACGGAGACCATCCCTCCATGTTGGGGTCACTTGATAATAGTTTCCATATTGAAGAAAGGTATCAGGAGCTCTTGCGAAAACCATAGGAGAATTAGTTTGACCCCAGTCATTTCTAGGAGTCTGGCATCCATTACACTCCGTCGACCCACTCCAGTTCGGGAGTTAAACATTAGGGAAGAACAGGCAGGGTTTCGTCCTGGCCGGGGATGTACAGATCACATTTTTACCCTATGTCAAATTCTGGAGCAGCGTCATGTGTACTACCGGTCGACAATCGACGTATTTCTCGAATATAAAGGTGCGTTCAATTCGGTGAATCGATCTACACTTTTAGAGTCGCTTAAACGCAGAGGTATACCTATTAAGTATGTGAACATACTGTCGGCGCTTGACTTCCACACTTCGGCTCAAGTTAGGGTTTACGGTGAGCTGTCTGACAGTCTCAGCACCAGGAGCGGCGTTCGTCAAGGCTGTCCCCTTTCACCATTTTTGTTTAATTTCGTCATGGACGAAATAATGGAGGACTGTTTGCGTCACTCAAATGATGCCGGTGTTGACCTCCTACCTAGAGGAAGGCTGACTGATCTCGATCATGCTGACGACAAGGCAATGCAGTTTGACAACTTTGAAGCAGCCCAAGCAATGCTCGAGGCTATATCGCCATCTGCCAAATGCTTCGGAATGCGCTTTGCAGCCTCAAAATGCAAACTGCTGCAATATTGCTGTGATTACGTAGGTTTAATGTTAGATGATGAAGTAATGCAGGTTGTTGACCGGTTTGTATACATGGGAATGTGCATCAGCGGCAGAGGTGTACGAAATGAAACAGAAACAAGTATCTCCAAAGCTAGGGCGGTGTTAGCTAATCTGGGGCACCACTGGCGACAGACAGGTGTTTCTCTGATGCTTAAAGGTCGCGTATATAAGGCAACAGTGAGGGTTTTGGTACTTTATCGCAGCGAAACTTGGCCACGAAGAATAAAAGACGTGGACCATCTCTAGATATTTGCGTTCGATCGCTCGTGTGGGATGGCACCAACGAGTAAATACCGAAGAGGTTAGGAAGCGGTTATTTGGCATTGATTGTCGGACGAGTTCTTTCGTTCGGTCCTTACGTTTTCACACACTTAGATGGTTAGGTCATATACTAAGGATGCCAGCTAGTCGTCTGTCACACCGAGCACTGTTTGCCAACGCTGCGGCCGACTGGTGCAAAGTGCGAGATGGACAGACGATGATCTGGCGTACACAAATGAAATCGTTCAAGAAAGAGATGGTCACTGTAGATCGGGTTCGTCTCCCAGACTGGGACCCTCGCGACTCACAGAGTCGGTGGCTTCAGACGTTAGGTGAGATGGCGGTAATCGAGCTCAGTGGCGTGAATGTTGTCGTTGTTTGGCCGAGTTGTCTGTGAAGTGAGTGCACTTTTTGACGTAGAACAGTGGAAGTTGTAAGGAAACTGTTTTGCTGATGACGTCTTACTTTCACCTACAGCTCGGTTGTTTGTTTGCAAGGTGTAGGCACCTTGATGTTGAATGTTTGAATACAGACGTTACTACTTTTTTTAGTAGTTAGGTCAGTTCCCAAACCTTCTTTTTTCCTTCTTTCTTTCTATATAGAGTTTGGTTTCTTCTTCTTCTTCATAGTTGTGTGACAGTTAAGCATCAGTCTGAACCACTGATGTAATGTTGTCCATGATGATGATGAGCTCAATATTTAACAAAACGTTTGCCTCGTACGCCTCCTTCAGAATATAAAATGTGCCAAATTTGCCGAGCTTAAAAGTAACGGTTCTCTTGAAAAAAGATATCCACTGTTCCAGCACTCTCTGGAGATGTGTTTAACCACAAACGAGTATCGTATTTTTGGTTTTAGCAAAAAGCCGCTAAAAACCTGCAGAACGACAATTACAACTAGTCTTCGTGCTTTAAACGCAAGCCAAAAATTGGTCACTCAATTACACATTCAAGTTTAACCCGGTGTGTGCGAGGAATGATTGGTTGCTACCTACAAACATCTTCGGGCCATGCATACCAGAGTATAAATCTCAACACGCACGAATTGTTGGTTTCAAAAACACATCAATAAATAAAACCAATTTGCACATGTAGTTCCGCCACACAAGCGCAATGCTATCAGGACAAAAGATCATCAAAAAATACCCACACGAACAAACCAAGTATAATGTAAATACATAAGGATTGTGCGTACTGAGGTATTCTAAACTCTACATTGTAATGGAAGGCTAATATCACACAATTATTACCGCTAAAGAGTATCAGCAAGTGTCACATGAATAAGGCTAAAAGTCTGTATGCTAAAATAATCATCCGTAAAGTGAAAAGCAAACCTGCGAGCAACCTATGTAAAGACCATGAGGATTATATGACCGGTCGAACTAGAAATGAGAAAGGTACTTTATTGACTAAGAGTCGAGTACTCCTTTTCTTAAGTTGTGGCCATAACAACCACCCACAACAGGTTGGTACGATAGAATGCGATAGAAATGACCCGTAAATCTTAAACTTATCGTGAAAACTTGACAGATGGTTCGAGCACTTTGAGAAGAAATTCAGTTGTTTTGAGTTCGGTTCATCATCATCATAACAGCCACGAGCCTGACCAAAAGGTACTGTGGCTCGGGCCGCCGTTCACCTCAACAGTGACGTGCAATATCCTAGAAGAAAATATTACTAAGAAGGTTGAAAATTATTGAGAGAAGACTAAGCGGAAGAACTAGAAATGGTATGAATGCAGGAACGCCATTGACTGCGACACATCGCCATCTCGAATAACGTCTCTAACCAGCTGTTTGAGTGATCACGAGGATAAGTCTGATGATCCTTCGTCGAAAAACGAGGTGGATTTGGAGTTCGAATTATCAAAAACGTAACAAACTACCATCTCTTTTAAAAAATGATGATGAGCTGATCGCATTTGTTTGTTCTGAAGGGAAGGCTGAAAAAGTAACTCATGCCTGGCCCTTATCAACAGTCACTCCCGTCCTTAGGCAAGTGTCACAACATGATGTGAAAATCACGAAGATGGCAGCACAATTTCTTTGGAATCCCCTCAGACATAAAAGAACAAATACGAAAAAACGAACAGGTTCCTGAGCACGCTCTGATAACATAGATAACAATTTCATTTTCCGGCAGACTAAAACATTCATAGTCCGGCTCTAATTACGGCTTTGATCCGGTCGTCTGTCATAGGTTCTTTGCACCGGTAGAATTATGTCATCGTGTTACGACGTGCACATTCTGAATGTAGTGTACGCTTATGGGCAACTACATCAATATTCCTCTATTTCAAGTGAGGATCGACAGAGGCATTAGATCATTTTCTCCTATTCAACTAAGTTATACTTGATATTCTGAGAGAACACCTGGAGGTTCCGATGAGCACAGAGTGAATCTTCTGTCAGAAAGTGAGGGCAGCATTGCTTTACGAATTTCTTCTATGGATTACACGCAGACCATGTTGAACAATTTGAATGACAAGGTTGGTCTACAAGGAATGCATTCGAAAGTGTAAGTTGAAACAAGACTGTCTTGAATGCTGTACTGGCTTTGTTATACCATATAGTCTGAACACCAATACCGTTTCAGAACTTGCAGGACTTCACTGGGAGACATTCACAAACGTAGACACATATGATCTTTTGAATCACGTCCGTAAAGATAAGAAAGTCAACCATACAAATCAACACACCTAACGTAATAATAATAGTAGTACACAGATAACAATTTTTGTATGAGTCAACCATTTCAATTAAGTGAATGCTTCTATTGAAGCACACTTTAAATGGAACAATAATTTGGTCTTAAAGGGCAAAGAGAACCAGAAAAAAAGAAGTATTGGAGACTGCTTACCACTGATTATGGAAAACTGGGCAACATTACCAATAAACGAAACTTAGGTGTAGGTATTTCGCATGACTTTAACTTGTTTACTAATTGTGTGTCAATTGTTAAGAAGGTGAATTGGTCGTTTTGGTTGCCCAGTTGACGGTTTTCCGTTATGATTAGACAGATGATGCGTAATTAGCTTGGATCAAATATTCAAGCATGTCTTACATAATTTGCGAAGGGCACTGCTCTTATTGAGGAAATATGGCGAATAATTAGAAAGTGAGTTGTGATACATTATGCACCAACTCATCTTGATAGGTTAAGCAAACCTGGACAGTTCTCCGTGCACAATCGATACATCGTACACAGGATCCTCCATCAACATCATCAAGCATTGCGAGGTTTGCTCTTATCCAACGCAGACAGTTATAATAAAAAAAACTCACTGAAGCCAAATGAGTCGTCTGATCTGTAGCGATCACTTTTTCGGTGTCTAGGTATGTTCAATTTGGAAAAATTTGCCAGAGTCTCTTGAAACAGCATTATTAGTGGATGAATTCAAGCACAGACTAGAAGTGCACATTCAGAGAACAAAAAGTTGTCCTCGAACGGCTTAGGAATTAAAATAATTGCGAAAGAATGGTGGTGCATGTGAACTCTCACTTACTAGTAGTACAATGTTGTGTGCTACATATTGAAATACGTTTACAGTATGTGGTTAGGTCCCCCATTCAGTTCACTTTTCTTCAATTAATTATCAGTCGCATTCTTCTTGGTGCTGAACTTTCGGAACAGAAAAAATAGATCAACTTCCTTTCTTTCTGAACCGTTCAACTCGGAAGCAGAAAAACATAAGCATTCTCAGCTTCATCCAATCTACAAAGTTCCAATTAATCCTATTCTTTCTCCAGATAATCATGCTATTTCGTTCTGACAATGGATGCTTCTGAGAACAATTCTTTAGCGATGGTTAACTACAGTGGTATGACCGTCAAAACATCTGGCATTGTATGGTAAACAATCCGTCTCACAATGAAGTTCTGTTTGTATCAATATCGCCGGTCTGAAATATATTCTGATATGGCAGTACCTTAATCAACAGTGAATCACTTCGTTTTACACGTATATTAGTCTTTTTTCCCCGTAATTTTTGGTGTACTAATGTAACTTCGTGTGCACGGTCAACAACAATCCGATTTGTAGTGCTCCCTGGATGCGGCTCACAACAGCATAGCTGGTCAGGGATCAGATAGACATGAGGTTTTAGTTCTACATAGGAGTAATTGAGTTGAACGAGCGAAACATCCCATTATGAGAACAAAACTGTTAACTTCGAGTCGGATGATGACTAGAGACGAAGAAGCTGATGCCGGAAAAACCTGTCCGTTATACCGTACGAGTTCGTAAACGATGATTAACACATAATGGTATAGTAATTGACAGCGATCTGTCCTCAAAATCGACCAGAAAGTGTAGGAAAACGTTTACTACTGTTTGGCTTCCTCGTATTCTGGGAACCATTAACTTTCTATTTCTAATCAAAAGTAACTCTTAAGTATGATTATCTGTAGCTCCTCACTCCCATGTCCTCGAACAAGGTTAATTTCGTACGGTATTTTAATTTCAAGTCAGTTGCCTCTCTTGCAGGCTGAGCACCACGATAAATTTAGTTATCACATAGGCCGTCAACATCTATTTCTTAACATCATAATGAACAATGTTTTTTGTTAAGCTAGAGAACTACAATCACTACTTTCTCAAAATAGTATACAATGCCGAAATATGCAAAAACCAAACTATCTTCGTTATGACACTGTATCCAACGTTAACAGTTTGGCCAACGAACCTTACTGATTTGTACCGTTCGGATGTAAACGCTGTTGTGCCTCCGAAAGATGGTTACATAAGAAACCCTTGTGCCAATGCGATGCCAATCAAAATGAGGTTTTTCGGTTTTATGCCAATCTACATGCACAATTTCGAGGGTGTCGAGAGTGCATTAAGTATCAAAGCAGGAAACGTTTTAGGTAAAAGCATGCAAATTGGTAATAGTACATAGTTGTGCAGAAAACTGGAAGCCTATGCTTATTTATTATTCATGTGTAGTATGCGGTAGCTTGGTAGCAACAACGCTCGACAGATAATCATAAGATCGCGGATAGCAACACCAGGACTTCGGTTAGCATCCTGGAGTCTGCCAAGATGGATGGAGTAGTTGAAGCGTTTCAATTGATGCGAAACGACAGTTCGGTTATGTTTTAAACAACCGGCCTAACAAATGCATGTAGAGATTAATACCAGCTGGAACAAAAAAGACAGTCATATACCGAAGCGAAAGTTGACTAATTCTTCTACTTCAGACCAAACTCATTCAGCAACGAAAGAAGCCCTAGTTTGAAGTATCAACTCAATTTAGTGGACAGGATGGAAACAGATGCATTTAAAATGACGATTATAAACTTAGGACTGCTGTTGCGGAGCATGGCAGAAAAGAATAGTCGATACGTTCGTAATGTAGTCGTCGTTTCGAAGATGTACACCAGTGTAATGGACTATGCAAGAACTATCAGCGAATTGTATATTCTAACGATCATATTTTCGACTCACAGCAGACGATGAAGGATTCACAACTGAGTATGCTCAGGGCAATCCAAAAACAACTGCTCATTAGTAATTGATATTTTACGATCAGTAGTAGACAACATGGTAGATAAACGTTGAATACCACCTATAACTGGGTGCAAGTTTCTTATTCGAACGGAATTTTCAGGCATCCTCCTTCGAAACGAAGCTCTAGACTCGAGTTTTACCCTAGAGTTAGAGCTTAGCAAGACCAGAATTTGAATCCAGACCGAAATTCTCGTGTGAAAACTGCATTGACCATTGTCAACACATTGGGCACCAACGAACTATTATATTCAAACTGTTGACCATATTGACATGTGAGTAAGCGCCCGGTTGCACACATACATTCTCAGCCTTGAACCGTGTTCATGATAACTAGAAGCTCGGAATGCTACAAAACTTTGAGTGCAATCCACAATATGTTGAAACAAAAAACGTTAAATTTAAAAGGAGTTGATGCCGATGAATAAACCGCTCGCATAGTGTGCAAATGCATTTATTTGCAAGCTAGTATCATTTCAATTCGCATCTAACTTGAGTGGTATCCCGCTGGGTGATTACTCCAACTGCAGACACACTCTTGGATTACCGTGTATACAACGGGTAGCATACTCCCGTGAACCGGTCGATTAACCTCGGTGCATGCCAAGGAGCAATATACCATTAGTAGCACGTGGGTGAACACTCATCTGAGTTACAACAGACAGTGATCAATTCACGTAGAACTTATGATTAATCTAGTTGCTGACTTATTCTCGACAGTAGTACATCAGTGGTTGATCACAATGCCTCACTATCTACAAACAAACTATCTTAGTCAAGAAAAATAACGGGGAGATAGCGTAACCAAATTTAAGGAGAAAACCTTGAGTCGAAACCGAAACAGTTAAATACGGTTGGACGTTGTACATGATGACGTAAACGTATTCTTTATCAAATTCATCTACGTAGTATTGATTATGAGTGATCTCTTGAATGGTCGCTTTTCTACCTACCCTAGGCTGAGTGATACAAAATGGGGCAACCTGACGCCAGTGTACGACTGCACCAGAATAGGGATTCACTAACTAAAGTTGTCTGATTGAGGAACAATACCTCATGAAACGAAACCTGCATTTCTCAATCGAAAAACAGACAGGTGTTTACTACTAGTATAAGTTGGACTACACATAGATTAAGTAATGTAGTGGACCCGGAATGAACAGAATCACCAAAATATCAGAAACTTCGTTTATTAGTCTGTGTCGATGGCAATTCGAATGATAACAGATCTTTTTCATTTTCCAACCCATATATGGCAGTTAGGCCTGCATGCTAAGTAAAGGGGGGTGTACAACGCTGATTGACACTTCGATCCTGCCAGTTACAACCAACTTGGAGGTGCTAAGGAGAACAGCCGGACGAAAAGTTGTTACGATCATAGGATTATGTCACATTACCGTAAGTGTGTCCAAGTAAGGAGAGACAGTCCCATAGACATAAGACAGGACCAGTTTCATAGTTGCACCATCGCTGTCATCTAAAAAACGACTGGAGGCCAATTTCTCTTATTCTTGATTATGTCGGCTGTCGATCTAGCGGTAGTGAGACAGCGTGCGAAAGGGAGGGTTCGCTCAGCAGTGACAAGCCACACCAACACGAGAGATCAGCTGAATATATCTAGGAACAGTTCAATTGGCTTCATCATCATCAGCATACCAGCCATGAACCTGACCAGAATGCACGGTGTCTCGGGCCGTCGGTCACCTCAACAGTGACGTGGAATATCCTAGAAGAAAACGTTACTAAGAGTGAAAATTATTAAAAGAAGAATAGGCGGAAGAACTAGAAATGGTATGGATACAGGTACGCCATTGACTGCGACACATAGCCATCTCGGATAGCGTCTCTA
>JTDE01000964.1:65021-75886 GCA_014338405.1 Paragonimus skrjabini miyazakii
GTCTGCTGAGTTATCCTGACGAAATTTGGTTGTGTCATTTAATGGTCTCATGCAGCGCCAGAACAACGGTTGTTTACTGCGGTCCGTCTACCGGAGACACACTTGGACTTTACAGTACCTGAACTTTCACAGTTTTTTGCCCATCCAGTACAAGCAGGGTCTAGTGAGGACTTTGTTCTATCGCGCAAGAAGAATCTGTTAAAGAGAAACATTGGCCAAAGAGATGTCATTGTTGAGAACCACACTGAAAGAAAATGAATACCTATCGGCATTTGTTGAGAAATTCAGCAAACAAAAGCCAGCCACCGCGATGTGTTCAACAGCCCCCAAACTAAATGTCTATCTGCGTGTGCCACACAAAGGTGATGACACTGCCACTCTGTTGAAAACTCGTCTCATGGCGGCTATGGGACGCACGTTCTATGCAGCCCAACTGGTCATGCTGTTCACCACCACCCGAATCCCAACACCACCTATCAAAACACCGCTACCGCTCAACGCCAAATCTCATTTCACCCATAAATTTTCGTGTGAGTGCCAGGCCACTTACATAGGCAGAACGGAGCGGCAGTTACGTAATCGGGTCAACGAACACATTCCAGTTTGGGTTCGCAAAACGGTCGTGGATACCACAATACCCGGCTCAGGTCAGAATGTGACAAGTCACAAGGAACCAGCGTCATCGATCGCCCGTCACCTGTTGACTTGTCGACCCCAGTTGAACCTGGAGAAAGCGTTTCGGATACGTTACGCAACAAAAAACCGAAGGCTTCTCCGATTCACGGAGGCGGTAACAATTAGCAAATGGAAGCCACCCCTCTGCGTACAGAAAGACTTGTTCGTCAGTACGAGATTGCCCTGGTAACCTGTGTATGAACGTGCGTGAGTGTTTGTGTGGTTGTTAATTTTGTTGTTACGCTTCACAATGACCATTGAACTTTGCTATATAAACTCAGACTGCAGTATGTACCTGATGAGATGTAGCGAAATGTGCTCCAGAGATACATTGTGCAAAAACTGTTTCCGACTTCTCTGTTTAGATACATTTGCAGTTGCGGTGACGTCTATATCGCCAGAACAGATCGATGCCTACGACAAATTATAGTTAAACACGTGCCTAACTGGCTGGTGCGCGCGATGACGCAACAGACAGTGACAACAAAACGATTGAAGCGAAATCCTACCTGGTCTATTGCAAGGCATATTAAGGAAATAGGTCACGTTGTTGACCCCGTCAACCCATTTGACATGCTGTTGTGCAGGCGGAATCCAAAATAGTTTGTGTTGCCTGGGGCAATGCTAACCAATACTCACCGTCCGGTCATGTGTGTGCATAAACTGTTCACTCAAGCAGTTTGTCTGCCTTGGAACTGATAACGGTGCTTCTTTCATGGTAAACCGTTTCTAATGTTGTCGCTACCCGCATGTCCGATATATTCTGATGTTTTACGTAGACGAACTGCTAACACCATGACGTCTTCTTTCGTTACTGGTGAACTGAATCAAGAGAACATAATGTTGTCGATCTTGATTCGTCTGTCAAGAGAAGTAGACGGAATCAATTTAGTTATCCACAGAAAAAAACGGATCTCCTTAGCTGGATATTGCGTTAGGTCAACCAGTTCCAAAAGGATGTATGAAACTGACATGCAAAATAAATATCAATCACAACGGATCACAGCTGTCGCATTCCCATAGACTTTCTAGCTTGGCATCTTTTTCGAAAGAGGCCCGACTGAAAAGTTTATGGAAATGCGACAGCTGTGATCAATTGTGGGTGATGTTCGATTTATATGAAAAACCAAAATCTCCTACTACTCATCAGAAGGTGACATATTTCACGACTGTACAGCCCTCTTGTGAACACTTGGTAAATTTTAAACTCAACTTTGACTTCACTCCGTAGGTCACAGACCAGCGGTTTACCTAAATTGGTTGTGTTTTGCTAACATCTCCATTGTACAAAGTTTAAAACTGCGCCGAAAGGAGAACATGTTTTGACTACGGTGAACATAGATTGCCTGGGCATCGGAGAGTACGGTGATGCTAGAGACAGGGCAAACCTAAAACTAAATACACGAATTCGAAATCAGAGTTAATGTGTTTTGTGTCATTTATGCGATACGGACTTCACGTTCATTTGTATCATTGGTTCCGCCTTCACGTGCCACTCAAAGTCACAAGTTGGTACAAACAGGACAGCATTTTTGTTGGTCTTGTCAGGTTGGAGGCTTCGGTGAATACATGTGTTATTGGTAGGCTACTGTCTTCGTTTTTTCTATTGTATTGTCCTGCCGTATCGCAGTTTGTGTACAATCGGTTGGATTTCAGTGTATTTTGTCGGACACTCGTTGATTTTCATCGACACAATAGGATGCGTGTGAAATGAGCCCTTTTATGCGTACGTGGTGGCCTATACATACTAATTTAAGTGGACCGTGAAAGTAATTTCTACAGTCGATCAACTACATTCTTTATCTTCATTTCCTGTCTGATCAGTAAACTTTTTGCCATCAATAAGAGTATTGCGCCGCTCAAGTCTATCAAAAGAACACAGTTATGAAGGGGAAGTGTAGTCATACCTGAGCGCCAATAATTACAACCATAAGCCATAGTCGCAGCTGTCTACACTATTCAAACAATGGTCTTCGCGTTATCTGACGTCATTTTATTCAAGCATAGCTGAATTCAACCAAGCTAATCTACGTTGCACTATCAAGATTTGAATGACTACGCTTCTTCTAACGACCAACTAATTCAATGAGAAGGAATCGAAGAGAGAGATCACTACTTCGAATGCAAAATAGGCAGCAGACAAAATTAGGATATGTTCCAGATCGAAATTCGTCGCCGAATTCGGCATCATCGAATGGATTGAACTGCATAGGTATTAGTCAACTAAACAACGCACACGACTTCTGAAACCAGCCCCACAACAAATCGAGAATTACCATATCAGCACAGGTAATGAAAACTGAGCCAGATACATGATGAACAATCGACAAGAACTCGAACAAAAATAAGCAGAAAGCCGGTAGAAAGTGTAAAACAACATAGCAAACCTGATCCACATTTTCATCACTTTTGGCGGACGTTTCAATGAACAGGCACGAGTATTTTGCAGCAAGTCGCTGAGCATCTTGGGTTGCCACTGTTTTTAGTTCAGGACACTCGTTCTTATTGCCAACTGAGAGAAAAAGGGAACCAATTGAAAATTAGTGAAATGATTCGAGTTCAAAAGAAGTGCATCCACTGAAGCTAAGTGACTTTCTGAGAACGGATTAAAAACCAGAAATGTCATCAAACCAAACAAAGCAGCATTCAACTAATCACACTAATCAGTGATCGATTAAACGGTTGAGAAACAGTTTATCATTTGTGCCCATAACAATGACGGTACTCTGATTTGAGGCCATGTGAGAATCAATTATGCTCTTCAACAGAAAACTGCAGATTTATATGGTATAAATTCGACTGTGAACAGATAAGGCAGTTAAACGTTAAATTTGATTGTTTTCTGGAGCACCAGAGTTGATACTATACGACCATATATAAACAACACAGCGACAAACTTATGAGCAGTGACGAAACCGATTACTTATATCAAGCCGTTTCTTTGCTATGTGAAACACAAACAGACAAAGTGGTGGGGAATAGAAGAAAGTTATCGAACAAAAGAAAAACAACCATTCAATCGTGTGGAGCGGAATTTAAAAAAATTTGGTCATTAATCATCATTAGTTATCGCATATAAGTTGGATACATATCGTGAACTGCTTAATAAGACGGCTGATGAAATAACACGCAATCAGATACCTTGAAATAAGGTGATATTTCGGTTTTCATCTGTTCCGAGGAAATGAGTGGTATAAGTAAAAGTATTTACTTTAAAGGCCGAAATTTTCTAGACTTAAATTCAGGATTTACAGAACACATATGTCGGCTGGTTTGCAGTAGACAAGAGAAGGATGGTTCTACTGTAAACACACAGGGAAAATACTCATGACCACATGGCCGAGCAGTCGAACCTCAGTAAAAGATTGATCCTCAGTATTGCCTAAATTGTGTATCCAACGTACATCATTCGGGCTGTAGCCCCAAATCAGAAGACGAAAATATACCCTAGAGATGAAAATTGCCATATATGTTATGGCTATACAAAGTACGTAAACTATAGTCTGTTGCATGCACAGTAAAACAAACGCTCAGGCGCAACGTTCTCAGTGATATGCTTTTCTAACAGCAGTTTTTATACGAACAACGTATGCCGGCACTCCTGTTCGTGACTGCGCGTCAGATATTCACGGAAGTTTATATAAACAAAACTCCGGAACACGTGACATTTGTTCCACCACATTTGTAATGTGGATTGTAGTCTTCAATGAGCAACTTCTATCTTCAAATATCGTCTAATTCTGAACCTCTGGGGCTACCTGTTTGATTAATTGAGGCCTTTCATCAGCAAGTTCGAAGCGCACAATAGTGGAAACTAATGGCCCTTGCAAGACCAGGCAGAAGTGATCGTTTCTGAGAAAAAGTCAAATGAACGTTGCTTTTGCTTCATCCTTTCGGCTCAGTTTTCTACGAGACCAAATAACTTATCAGTTTTGACTTCAGAATGCCAACACCTACCATCGAGAACCGCCTGCCTGTTTCTTTATCTAGCGTTGCGCGTATCCATACTCGTGTGGGTGTACTTCCACTTACATATGTGTGAAAGAGAAGTAGATGGAAATCAGGATGATAAAGTATTTGCCTAAGTGGATGTGAAACTGTATCAGCCAACCAGTTGAAAGTTGTACGAATCATGGGTCATCTACACAAGACACCGTCTTCATTCATCGCACGTCACGTGCCCCAGACAAATTAAATTGGCAGCCTATCGACATTATCAGAAAGAAAGAAAGCTTATTCCACATTGCCGGAGTAAGTGCTGTTAAACGATTGAAATCACCGTTGCGTGTGCAAAAGTACCTGTACATTAAATAGGCATTACCCTGGTAGTGCTCGTGGACTTTTCAATACATGGATAGGAAGCCCTTCGTAAGTGACGATTTTATGCATATTTTGTAATTTCCATTTCTGATGTAGATACTTCAATATATGCAGTAAAATCCGTTCGAATAAAAGGATCGCGCAACACACCACTACCGTCTTGTCCTTTCAAGTTCAATTCGGAAATCAATAGCACAAAGTTTGATGACCGTAAATGAGTACAATGAAGTAGAGCTTGAGAAACGATTGCTGCGCTTGACTGCGTGTAGTTGGAGAGCTTGGAAATTTACAGCTCCAACGCAGAAACAAACACCGACATGAGCAGAGGGTAACACGATGATTCACTATGAAGGAAAACAGTTATTCCTCTGATTTGATTGGGGTGAAGGTCCGTACAATGAGAATGCAAAGTTGGCGTTAGAGATAAGCAATTGTGACAGGAACACAAACCCTGCCAGTTAGCTATGAACAGTAGAATTACTGAACGCACGTAGATATTAACAGTTCTAGGAAGTGTCACGGTTGCATTAGAGGAAAAGCGCACAAAATGTTGTATTCATCAGGAACCTGATCGACATCCTACCCTTCGGTTCCAGAAGATGTAAATCCTCAAAAGTGAATTAGCACACGTACGCGCGACAAGTAAATAAACTTGCTGCTTAGCAAGGAATGGACAAATTCACCGGTAGTATCGAATGGTATGAGGGATTTAAGGCGCGTCATTTCATTGTGGTGGTATCATACGATGGCGAGTTTTAGTCATCAAACCAAAGCCGATGTGCAACATTGGATGAAAATATTGTACTTATTATGAGCATTAGTGGATACAGTGCATTACTGCCACAACTTGTTCCAGCGAAAATGGCCTTGACTCAACTGAAACTGTCGGAGATGCATATTGTAGCGAAAAGACGTCCACTAAAGCACAATCCTCATTGTTCAACACGCTAGTTACCATGCTACGTTTATGAGTCAGAATTCCAGGCCACAACACCCCCCGAGGTTTCCGCTCACGCGTTGTGTGTACTTCTGCGTGGTTTACGTGTGTGATCGGCGCCGTCTATCGAAGAGTTTTCCGCCTGCCATTCTTCGTCCGTTGGTGCAATTTCGTTCAGCGATGGCTCGTCCGGTCGCTCTTACTGTTCGCCATCTATCCACTGTGGGCTTTGACCGTATTCCACGACCGTGTCGAGACACTGCTGCGAGTGTTGGAATAATCGCGCATCCGATTTAGTCGTCCACTCTATTTTGCCTGCCATGTCTCGTCCGTTGGTCCGATCCAGTCGAGCGATGACTCATCCGGTCACCCACGCCTTCCTGATCCGCTCGTTGTGAGTTTTTGGACGTACCTCCCCCGCGTTGAGGTATTCCGTCAGGTGTTGAAATATTCACACCTCCGGCCTGATAATCCACCATAATATGACTGAAGAATACCTCTGTTTGTTCAGTTGGACACACAGGAGGAAATCCAAAATAAAAAGCGACCAGAAGCTGCTACCATGCTAAACACAGCGGGGTTACCAGGGTGTAAATATTATAGTACAGGAAAAACGGCATATATAAACTAAATGAGTGGCTAAAGTACCACAATATGACGGAGAACATTAACGTGTACGGAAAAGTGGGGAGGGGGAAATGTAGAGGGATAAGGCAGAAAAAGTTACGAGGATGAACACAGAGACTCGCGAACTTCGTCAATGCTGACGCAGTGTTCCCAACAAACGCCATCAATGCTTCGAAGATACCGAGGGTCGAAAACTCTGTGAGCAACCTCCGCGCGAATGGACAACGTTTCGCGACTCTACAATAGCACTGTCATAACGGCTGCATTATACACTCGGCCTTTCACAGAAAGACTGAGATCATGCCGACGCCACAGATGACGCTGACACAGCTCTCAAGGTATATAAACTTGTCAATGACCCTTAACGGTTCACCCCCAAGGATGAGAGCAGACACAGAGTCCTGTCAATCTTGCAATGACAATAAATTGCTTCCGGGATGTTCACACACTTCTCGGGCATATCTTTCCTCGATAAACATCTCCAAAGTGCAGCTCTGTTAACTGAATCGAAGATCTCTCTGATGCCCAAGGAGATAACAGCCGTTAGCATCTGGCAAACTGCGAACATGCGATTTATGCAGCCAGGGTCAGGGTGAAACCAACCTTGCTTCTTACGTATATGTTCTTCGCGCGTTTCGCCTAGTCTACGAAGTACGATAGCTACGAGCAATTATTATGCAACAGGAGCCAGGCTAATTTTTCCGTGATCTGTACACGAAGTGCGTGAGCACTTTTGAAAATGGGGATGATGTTAGCCAAACCCCAGTCATTTAGAACAATTTCACTGATCCAGAGTTTCTGAAACACAGCCGTCAGCTCTCTGACTAAAGCTGGACCACCATCTACATGAACAGCGGGAGAAAGATCGTCTGGGCCGAATGCCTTGTGACGTTTCAGAAACTTGATCTCGAAAGAGATTTCTGTTTCCGAGGGCGGTGAAATGAGCACAAGCAAAATCTGAAGGTTTAGTCAGTGGCGCGCGTGGCCAGTTGAACTGCTGTTGGAAGTGCTCGGTGCAGGATCCTAAGCGTCGTTGCAAGTTATGAATAGGCTCACCACTGGTTTTTGTCGGGGAAGAATCCAATTCCCTGAAAACACCGTTTTCATAAGCATTTGGAAAGGCCTATTTCATTCTGCTCGAAGTGACCTTTATTGGCGGCACGGTCATGTGCCACTTCACCCTTCACGTGCGTTCTCAGCCTTGTGCTAATTTCTGGCATCCCGCCTACATGCTCGTCCTTTTAATTGAGAAATAATTGTACTGCTTGGATCTTTGTCTGGTCTACTTCAGTTTGTGATCGGGTTGTCCTCGGATTAAGTGACATAAAGTAGCTCTGTCTGGAGGCCAGTCTTTTCTCTGTGTTCGTTCGTTGGCCTCAGGTGATTGGGTTGGCCGGGAAGATACAAACCAATCGCGTATACTTCGTAGTCCGTTGTTCATTATCGTTGAACGTCGTTCCGTTATCTACCGTTTCACCAATCGTTATTCTGTTGTCTGTTTACGCGCTCGTGGGCCGTATACCCAAGTCACAATAGTTTCCCAGATTACATCGTACACACTTAGCTTCCCGCTACCAGTTGCTCGGATGAGATGGAAAAGCTCCCAAGAATTCCCGGTAGCAATGCCTTGTTCCATCTCGATAGCGCGTTGTGTCCAGAAGGCCTCGCGATCCTCTCGTAATTGGTTTTGGAGTTCCAGGTAAGTAGCTTTTCGGGTCGAGTCGTAATCGGTGCCGGATGGAACATTGCGGCAACCATCGAGAAGTTCCAGTGGTCGCATAGAAATCCAACGGTTGGCAGTTGAACGAATAGTAGTACCACACGAGGTAGTACCGCACGTATGCACTGAATGCTGCATATTTGCTCAATGTGCTCCAATGTCGTCTGGTGGGTTAGGACCCAAACTACAAGCAAGCTCACACTAGGAAGCTTAACGCGCCTGTGGTTCTGCTAGTTTAGGCATGTTAATTTGTGGTTGACGGCGAAGTGACCTCTCAGCAAAGCGAACTTAGTACATTAGAGTGCATTATCGGAATACACATGGATACTCCAGATTGACTTGGAATCTTGGGAACAGCTACGCCACCGATAGCTGACGACCACGTAGTCAATCTGTTTCCACGACAAACTCGGCGATGGAGGTCGCTAAGTGGTGCATCGATCCTTATAACATCGAAAATTAGTACTTGCCAGAAACAGACCGTTACCAGCACACAGCTACAGCAAGTGTTCACCGTTGTCTGTTCGACCAGTATCCTAAGAGTGCGGGTTACTCAAACCACGCTCGTCGGCGCCTAGCCTGCATACTTGATTGTTCAAGCCAATACTACAATGTCCGTGCGCCGTGCAGTGTGTAGAAGGTTAGTGAGCTGGTGATAAAAATAATCTTTGACTGCGTCTGGACTACAATCTGTGGGGATAAATGCCGCAACAACAAACAGACAGCGTCTGTGATGAGCACCTCTTGATGCTCTCATAGTACGTTCGGGTCTGACGGCACGAAGGCGGCTGTCGATGGATAACCAGTCAAATAATGCCTCCTCTACGTATGTGCTTAGAGCAATTCTATCACCAACTTGGTCAATGGCAAGAGCCAAAAGGTCTCCAGACAAGCGCACATTGTAATCGTACTGCGAAGCGGCTGACGGATGGTGGAGATGTAGCACTGAGCTAGAATCTTGAAGCCGTTTCAACAACACAACAGATACAGATGATGAGGATCTCCAAAGTCCATGCGAGAGCTGCCTGTTGACCCAATTTTATTAAATGTTCGAATAACAAAGATAACAAACATAAATGGTGCTCGACGAGCGAGTAGGAGCATGTATCTCTCAAGTAAAGGAACCTTGGTATTTGACGCACTATCAATCTGGCTATGACTTCCATCGCGAGCCACAAATGAGGCAAGTCTTTGATGTGTGCGAGAAGCAGGATTGGGAGTTCATCAAGGAAGGAGTTGTTTGACAAAAGACAGCAAAACGAGACAAATTGGTTTGGTGCGGTAACATTTAACGAAGGAGCAAAGCTGGCCGCCAATAACACGGCCATCATCATAATTAATATAAGTTCAAATTCATGGTAGTGAGGGAAGAATATTTCTCGGTCGCCCAGGCCGAAGAAGAGGGGCGCCATCAGGAGCTTTCGGTTCAATAGAAATCTAACCCATAAGGCAGCGGGGCTGGGCACGGAGTTTGAGGGCTGATGGCCAGTAATAGTTCGATTCATACGTCTTTCGGATGGAGTCTATCTATCCAGGCTGCCTAGTGTACCCTGCAGGAGGTTGCAACAGAAGCACCGTAGCAGTTCGGGGATTCATCAACGAAAGCGGATCTGATGTAGTAGATTTGTCCAGTTAGAGAGTCTAAAACTGACGGGGCCGTCGGTACGTAAGTAGAAGGCCCCACCAAATGGTGAAAAATCTCAGTTATGACTGAAAATGTCTTGATTTTTTGATGATGAAAGGACGACGAGATGATGTAACTAAGACGCTTCAAACGATCCTCTGCTGAAAACCGAACTGGCTTCGAAATGTAAATAGCTGATAAGTAGTACAACTCCGGATATGGACCTTTTTGCTTCAGCTCTTTTGAAAGGTAGTGGTGGGACATTATTGTCCCAATCGATCACATCTTCCTTTCATATGGTAGGCCTCAGAGGTACCCCACGATTACAGCACTCTAACAATCACTCTCATCTTCATAAAGGATGCGAGAACGTAATGTGAGAACCAAGACGTTCACGGATCTCATAATTTGGTGGCTCCAGAAACGAAGAAAACGAGAAAAACAGGCAGATTTCTACTCAATCATCCACTATGTTCGATGCGGCTGTAACAAACGCACAGGAATGCTGTGGTGTATATCAATTTGTTGAAGTCGCTGGGCGTCAACTCCAAGTGAAGGATGCGTATTCATGTGTAGCTTTTCCAGGTGTTCTCCATTTCAAGCGACGCTTGACATGTGTCCGATCTTTCCCTGGAAGAAACACTCACGGATTTTGAGGATCCCGGCATGGAGTTTTTGCCAAATAATTGAAAATCCCCGCAGAAATCATTGAGAACAATTTTGGTTTCAGCGAACAGAACTGTTTTCGATAAATTCTCATCTTAGGCCGATACAATTATATCAAATCAAGAAACTGTAAGGAAAATTATTGATCAAAAATAGTACGAGGGTAAAGCGAGTGGATAATACACATACACGACTTCGTTGTGGTTATGATCACAAGGCAGGTAGGTTTTAGGAGGTCAGTGTTAATTGGGGTGAGTTGGGGGGGACGGGGTCAAATTGTCGCTTAGGTTGACTGC
>JTDE01000964.1:79272-89781 GCA_014338405.1 Paragonimus skrjabini miyazakii
GAGAAGACTAACAGGAAGAATTAGAAATGGTATGGATACAGGTCCGCCATTTCGGATAGCGTCTCTAACCAACGGTTTGAGTGATCACGAGAACCCCAGCCACACGGGAATTGACGAAAATTCGAATGATGAGATCACCGACTAGACTTTTAAGTCTAAAGTCGTTCTTGTTAACCCATGACATCTGGGCCAACGGACGGATTTGGACATTTCTAATCAGTGCTTGTGTATATCATTAATATAAAGCGTGTGTGAATGGACGATCGCTGCGAACGAAAGAAAAGTAGTGGTCGCATTAACAACTTGATGCTAACGTCGGTGGACAACAGATTTCCAGGTTACTGAACTAGTGAGACCAACGAACCGTTGAAAACACTCATTCTGAGGCTTACTTCGGTCCGTTGGCCACGCCTCTATGGGACCTCAATGTTTGTAGCTACAAACGTCGACAGAGAACATGGGAATTGTGCTTACATTGTGGTCATTCGGTGTTGATTACTTCTCACACATTTCTGCATACCGTGACACTTCAATCCTGAGTGCACTTGGTCATTTAAAAAAGGTTGAAAAACTGAAATAAGTCAAAACTGTTACAGAGGGTAAAACATTATTTGGAATCGCAGTGGTAAATTGTGGATCTTTATCACTCGATCAGAGAGCTCCCTCCGATTGGCTGTCGCTCACAGTTTAATTGTGACCTTTATCACTTCCGTCAGGTCACAGTCCACCCTACATATATACAGAAACTAACAAACTAATCTAACTGTTGCCCTACCGGTTGCCGTCAGTCATGAGTGAACACTGTGTAATTTCATGTACATTCTGATTTTGCCATCAACCATTTTAACTCACATAAAGTCGATAGTGATGGACTCTAAAACATGAATACATAAATGACTGATACTCGTAACCAAGAATTGCTGGTAATCGAGTACAGCAGCCGCCGAGCGGAAGATGTATATATTATTTATATTTAACAAGAAAAATACCAAAGGATGAAAAAAGTGTCACAATACGTAGAAAGAATAAGGGATTATGTGCAGTGAAGTAAGAGATAGATGTGGAGGGAGAGAAAGAGTTTTACTCGTTCACACAGACATTCGCAACATACACTCCATTTACAACGTCCTCAACCAAATGTTTCCATCCTCTCTTGAATCCCAGCCAGGAAAGACCTATTGAAATATGTCCCAGTGTCAGTGGTTTCACATAGCAAACCTAAGTTAAACTCCCCCGCCTCCATTCTAACCCACCACTAGCAAGCAAGACACGGCGGAGCAAGCAGTGGGCTGCCATTCGGAAGCCATGACCAAGTGAACGAAACCTATGAGTCAGAGGTCCACAGTCTATTCGTCCCGAAGACACGCCGATGAAATCCGTCATTACTAACACCGTGTTCCCGACAAACGCCACTAATGCTTTAGATACATCGAGGGTCGAAAACGGGTACTCTATGAATATCCTCCGCGCGAATGGACAGTGTTTCGCGGCCCTACAATAGCACTTTCCTGACGGTTGAATCATACTTGGCCTTTCAAAGAACGACTGAGATCATGCCGACGCCACAGATGGCATAAGTTGGCAAACGTCATTCGATCCTTGACAATGCGACTTGTGATCTCATCGGACATAACACCAGGGCTAATACAGTTCCCAAGGTACATGAACATCTCACCTACCTCCAACGGTGAGAGCAAACACGGAGTCGTACCAATCATGCAACAGAATGTTGCAAAGAACACGGTGTGAAGGACATGCCAACTTGGCGAACTGAAGCGTCCAGCGTATCAAAGATGTCTTGAGTCTTTGATGAGCCTTCACAGGTTACAGCAACGTCGCCCGCATACTCTGTCTCGAAGTCGAATGTCTGGGAGTAGTTCCACACTACCATATTCGCAGTCTACTAAGGTACACTTTAGGATCTCGTCTACTGCAAAGTAGAATGGGAAGGCAGAGGGTGAACAACTTTATCGTACCTCACTTGAGATACTGATACGCTGCTAGAAGCCCCAACTCGGTCTAAGGTCCGACAGTAAATTCCCCCCCCTGAGGATTTTAACACACTTCGTGGGTACACAAAGAATGAAACTCTATCCACTGAACCAAAGGTTTTAAAAATACAATAAAGACTTTCTATATGAATGAACGATTTCAAACACCTGGTGAAGTGTGAAGATGTGATCAATACAGCCACAGCTATGGCGAAACCCTAGTGAATATGTTGTTTGAACATTGTGCGTGGTCTATGGAGTACGATTTTCCCGACAATGACGCACGAAGCTGCACAGTAACAAATGTGCAACTGTAGAGCGAAAAAAAGAGGGAAAATGCACGGAGCGACAGACACCCCGTCGGTATGCGGAGTATATACTCAACCGGCGTAGACTGTGTAGTAACATTACCGGTCGTGAACTTGTACACTGCCAAAATAAGCGCTAGCGGATTGTCTTGTTGCCTACACTGTCAACCCATTTGTTGCTGACTAAATGGTGGAGACAACGGTGGTAGAATGCCGAAAATCTAAATGCATCTTCCGAATGAATGCGCCAGGTCTGTCACACATAGAGTAATACAGGGCATACACACGCATTGTAGACTTCACCTTTACTTAACAAATGGAAGTATTTGAGACGGCACAAGTGACGGAGGTTGGTAAATACACTAGGTGCATTCGTCCTCTTCGTGGACACTTCGTCAGTATTACTAAAGGCTGACGAGATGATAATACCAAAGTATGTGAAGCAATCAACAGTCTCCAGTAGCCTGCCAGCTACAACAAAAACAGTGTCAGTGCCGTCAATATCGTGTATAAACACTTCACACTTTGAAAGTGTAAAATGCATGCTGTAAAGACCAACCACGTAGTTTCAATCAGTTAACTACGGTCTGCAGATTCTCTGCAGAACTAAGTGAATCGATGTCGTCCGCACAGTAAATGTCAGCCACCTTACTACGTGATAGAAATCTCAAACCAAGGGCCTCGGAACCCGTATGTGCTCCTACCAGAATATCAACAATCATAAAATTGAAAAGGAAGGAGAGGTCCAACACACATGTCGAACGCCACTTGACGTGGAGAACGTTTGAGATGCCTGTCCATAAATGCACATTGCACTCAGAAGGGGCATACGATGATTTCAACAGACTAGCATGTTTCACCGAGACTCCTCTGTGATGGGGATAGCATCAGAGGGTGTGTCGGGCAGCCGAATCAAAAGTAGCTTTTAGGTGGAAAAATACCATTACCGTTGGCTGAAAAAAGGAAAAGATGAAGGTACAACCGATGTAATGAATTCTGGACTGGAAACTGGCCTGTTTTTCTCCACGGTTCTCTCTGTTTCAAAGGCCGCCGCAATGAGACCTGTGAGCATCTTGGATGCGACAGAGACGAGGTTACTACCTCTGACTATCACGATGTTCTGATATCTCTCTTTGAAAATATGAATGACTCTTAACCAGCATGAGTCAGGAGGCACCTCTTCAGCCTACCAAATGGAACGCAGGGATGTGGGCAATTCAGATATCTCATTGCCACTTTTGAAGTGCTGGAGAAAGAAGGTCCGTAACTGGAGCTTTGTTAAGTGTTAACTCTGGTTGGCATCTTGCTGATGACACCCTACTTTCATTTACAGCTCGGTTGTTTGTTCGCAAGGTTGTATGTTTGAATATAGACGTGGCTATTTTTAGTAGATAGGTCCTATTGCCCTCCCTTTCTTCCCTTCTTCTCTCTTCCTATACAGAGTTTTCTTCCTTCGTGGTTGTGTGGCAGTTAAGCAACAGCGTGAACCACTGATGTATTGCTGTTTATGATGATGAGTATGCTAAGTTTCAATAACTTAAACTCCAAAGCCACCTCAGTTTTCGATGGAGTATCGCCGGGAATGTCATAACCACACTATTTCTATCAACCACAACTGAACAAGCTGGCTCAGGCAAGTTAAACTGTGCCTCAAAGTGCGCGGCCTGTTCGTCAAGTCGCCGCGACAAGCCGTAAATCCTTTTTCACACACATTCTCATTAACACCTTCCCGACCACCAGTGCAATCACTAATCAGGCATAATAATACCCGGTTATTCCCTGATAAAAATGGCTTTTCCATCTCCACGGCTTGCTCGGAGAAACAAGTCACATGTTCTCTAAGCAGACTCTTCGTAAGCTTGTGTTTCGGTTCACGGTGGTTTTTATCGTACTCATAAGCAGGGGAGATCTGTTGGCATTTGTTCATCAATACGGATAAGTCGGCAGAAATCTACTTAAGTCGTATTTGCAGTGTTCTTTTGGAATACACTTTTCCACCAAGTGCTCTCCAGCTGTTGATCTTTACCCACTAGCCGTTTTGGTCACTCCACTGTTATAACCCGGACAGTTTAACTGTCAGTCCTTTTTGATGCGTGGTGGGCAGTAGTTTAGTTTGCTGGTAAGGAAAAGCATCTGACTGTCTGAATCACCAGCTGTGGAAACATACGTCACAACATTTGTGACGGGAGTCTCGCGATGCTCTAACCGTGCTTTCGAGTGAGTACAAAGACAGCTGCTGACCTGCGTCCAACCAAGCAGCGCCTTCTCTGTTTATACGTCTGAGGCAACGGCTTAGGCCGCGGAGTCTCCAGACAAGCGCACATTGTACGCATACGGAGATTGCGGCTGTAGTGCTGTGCTACAATCTCTAAGCCGTGTTTCAGTAGGAGTCTCCAAAGTAGGTGTAAGAGCCGCCTTTTGACTAACCTGTATGAGTGTCTCAGTATTGAAGATGACGAGCTCAAGTGATGTCCGAGAGTTGTGTCAATCAGGTAAAGATGTCGTCTCGATGTATGCCACACTATCACTCCGGAAGACATGCGAAAGAGGGTAGAACAATCAATCATCTCAAGAATGACAACGTTAAACCGCCAGTAATAAGAAACAGGTTCGAACAGCGACAATGTCGCGCAGGTTTAAGAAAACCAACCTTGCTGTTCAATACTGCAGAAGACAAAATACAACATCAGACATGGCAGACAAGTTACAAATCTAAATACTGCTAAAGATCGGTCCTTCAGGGAAATCATAGACTCAGAACTTAAGAGCACCAAAAGTATTCAGAGCAGCGATCACAATTATCTCCGAACTAATTTAAAGTTCGTGTACCTATAAAATACCAAGTTAATGAAGTCGTCTGCAAACCAATAACAAAAAACGAAACGACGCAGCTAAACGAAGCAATCATAAGAGTGGGCAGTCACTGGCCAATGGGAATGTAAAGCGGATCAGATCGTACGGGTCGACGACTGTTCACCAGGCTGGATAATCCACTATAATTACGAAGAATGTAGGGGTTCAAATGACCTCATTTGAAACGTCATGGTGAACCCAACACCACACCTCCAATGTGTTCGTCCGTACATGTTCCCCGATTACCCTGTTGAAGTTTTCATGTACGCAATCAGGACAATTATCTCTTTAACATATCGTATCCAATATGTAACGTGTCCCGACATTGATACCCCTTTGAATCAAGTTTAAAAGACTAATGTGAACTATAAAAACAGCTATGTTCATTCAACCAACATCTGGCACAATGGCTGATAACGGCCGCCCAACACAGTGCCTGACAAAGAACGTCCGACATGGTCAGCAATTCCAGTTGTGCCAAAAACGTTGGTGTTGGTGCCACCAACACATTAACTACGTGATCGTTTGACATGGATCTTGGCCACAAACACTGCCACAACAACTACTCAGGTTGTGTCACACTTCTATGCGACGCATGAAGAGGTATGACCATTCACTGCTGCACAGCATGCTGAACAACACATCCTGTTTTGATACCGCCGCACCAGCTCAACAATAAACAGTATTGCGATGAGGACTTTCGATTCAAACACTTGTACAGCCTCATCCAACAAACGTGCTCTACAAGCCAAGGATTACTCTCACATCAACACATCAGTCTGTCATACCCGCAAGCTTTCACTGTCTCAGCTGGTGATTCGTAACAGTCGAAATTATTTCTATCGCGCCTGGAGCACAACCAGAACAGAAGAACAGACTACGGATATTAAATGATGTTGACCGCAAAAATTGATCTCCAAATACAAATCGTATCGAGCAGCCGGGACAAATGAAGCACAACAGAATAGCCCTAACATCCTCCAATTTTGCTATCGGCGATATCCACAAGCCATTTGAGCACTTTACGAAGAGGATACGGTTCATTGTCTGTATTATAGTAATAGATACATACATATGATCATGTGGAGTAAGTGGTGTCGAGGTGCAGATGTGGAAGAGATGAATAAAGGTTATATCTTAAAGGTGGAAGTCGGCTAGGGCTAGCAGTAAAGTTAAGAAGAAGAAGAAGAAGAAGAAGAAGGGGAACAGTTAGCTGTACAGAGGTGTGGTTTGTTTATGCTGGAATGTGGCCCGATCGATTACCATCTAGTCAGGAGCGGTGTAGTGTCTGAACGAATTTCTTTTGTGCACGCAGTTCCGGTGTCCTTGTGCAACCAACGATAGTTCCAGCTTTGCACAGCAAACACAAACGCGCATTACTTCAGAATTTAGTGAGTGTGCGATAAAGCACTTCAACTGTTTGATAGGTCACCATCTGCAGACTGGTTTGGGCGAGCTGTGTCAGATCGCAGCTGTTGATGCCACTGACCAAGCCCTCACCAAGTCAAGCTATGTGATGCCCTTTGATCCTCTTAGACGGCTGACTTGTCACAGGACCGACGTAACCCGTTTCACAGGGGCAGTTAAAATGATGCAAATACACAAAAGTGGTGAAACCAGTCAACGTATCCTTAAGGTACAAAACTATTATGCGTCGGGTTTGAAAGGTAATGTTGAGTTGGGCAGCGACAAGGTTTTTCCTACTTATCTGTTAGGTTTCCAGGATAGAAGCTCATTTGTAATGACCCCCTTCAAAGATCGGATGCACGGATAACACCATCTTTCTTACTTCCTGATTGACAGGCTTCTGGAATGTGGTCTTCATTTACTGGCGCTTCAGAAACCTCTCGCGATATCCATTACTTCTCAGAATGCTTTCAGTGAATATCAATTCAAGTGCCAAACAATGTTGCGCGCAGATTCTTTCTGCACGACAGTTTAACGGGCTATGCAGTCAAATCGATATGGTAGTTAGGCTTACTGACAGACACTACAGGTCAAAAGGTACCCCCTGTTATTTATTAGAAAGTACAGTAGAGCCATCATCCCAACAGTAGAAGTGACGACGGTATATTTAGAACTCCCGTTTCTAGGGAACAGCTGGTCAACAATGACGAGAAAACGTCTAACAGCCGCTGTATCCAGGGCTTATAGCGCTGCAAAACTGTGCATAGTACAGCAAACAAGAACTCTACCAGTTGACCCGGGTATAAACAATCAGTGTACGTCTGTCACACCTCACTGTATATACAAATACTCGTGTAGTTGCAGTATGAGCTACACAGGGAGGACAAACCAACAACTGGCTGTTCCTATTAAGCAGCGTGTTCCCAAATGGCTGGAAACTCAGGTAGAAACGCCAGGTGCTTGTATAGATGCCGACGGACGGCACCTAACATCATCGGCTGCACATAATTCAGACAGGACACAACGTCAAAGTTCCTGACGTATTCTCAATGATTCTTCGAATCAACCGGAAACGCATACCCTTGATTGCTGAGGCTTTGGCTATCAGACTTCAGAGTTCTCCCCTGTGTGTTCAAAAACAATTTGTGTTGAGGCTGCGGCTACCTTGGTAGTCAGTATTCCCGTAATTTTGATTTCCAGCTTTTGTGTCCGTTAAGTTAACCCCTTAAGCCATGATTTCCGCTTTGTGGAATTTTGACTCATTTAAAATTAGTTACATGTCCATCCGTGAACAGAATGTATGAAATGTTACTGCGGAGACTAACCCATGAATTGCGTCTTCTCATTATTTTATTCAAGATATGGTATTTGTTTTTCAACCACAAAGTGTAAATAGCATAACCAAATAAAACAAATTCATCAACACAAGCCTACAATGAATAACAGTTGTATAAGGAATTGTACAACACTGGGTGAAAATGACAAAAGCGGTAGAACAGTCCAAATAACAACAACCAGGATTATATGCACCAACTCAGAACATCTGCAAAGATGATGTAGCATAAGCGATATCACGCTTCTGTACGAAATCCCGGGCTTAAAAACAAACAGCTTGGGGTTAGCACCTGCCACTTGACTTCACTGAACGAATCCGACAGTATAGTAGGCTGTGGTGGGTTGACGATATTGGTCTGGAAGTCATGAAATTCTCACGAATCTGTGACCTTATGCATCTGTTCCACACGGTTGATTACGCTGTTTTCATTCAAAAAATATTTCACAAGCCTACTTCACAGGAGTATTTTTACGAGTTTTGCTAACGCTGCAATCCGTACACGGTACAAATTCATGTCCGCATGGGAAGCGAAGCTCTGATCGACATATTTGAGAGGCAGAGTCGGTTTGAGCATCGTACTACTGACTTCGCACTGAACATGAATGAGTAATCGCATCCGAAAGTTCGGCCGCAATAGTTTTCAGGAACTATCCAAAATGATCGACCGTCATGAAGCGAGACATAGCGACGATCCTTTTATTTACAATCAACAGCCGCATGATCAGGATTTCCCATTCAAATATAAGGCCGTGATATCGTCAAACTTTTTGAATACTGCGCTGATTGCTAAGGAAAATGTTTGTATATAAAATAAAGACTTCATGGTTCACACACAGCTGGTAACAGGCATGCCCCGGTTAAGATATCGTACCAACCGAAGTCAAAGAACGTCATAGCTTATCAGCGCTGACAACAGAATATCACAGGATGAAGGTGAAAAATAACTATCATGGAATCATGAGAAGGAGAAAGTGCCCTAATCTGTAGATGGCGAAAAGAGAGTGGATTGAACTTGTTTCCTTAAACCCCAATGTCTAAACTCACATGGTCAACTACAAGGCACCTACAACTTTCAGACAAACAACCGTGCCCGCAAATGAGATGCAGATGGCAGCTGCAAAAAAAGGATCTCTCGCAGTCCTCACCAACCACCGGAAACCAAAGTGTACACAGATGGTCTGCGACACTCACGGTTTTATCACGTACGTTCCGTACACAGTGTAGTCTTGAAGGAACAAGACCAAAGGTGAAGCTAACGCTTTAAACCATTATGTGAAGTTGGTGTGAATACCATAATAAACATAATGAGAAACAGTCAAAGAAGGTGAAAATAGGTAGCTGGAAAAGCTGAATCAACCAATGAAAGAAAAGAACCAACGAATAACACGAGCACACTAAGACCCTCAGCCCGCACCTCGAGGTTGCTAATCGAAGGTTTCATTGCCACTTGAACCCCAAAATCCCTAGACCCAGAAGCAATGTTAAAGCATACCAAGAAATGAACCTTTTTACTAATCGCACTCATAGCCACTAGAAGGTCACCCTCAGCCCAATCTACCACAGGCAAACAGAGGATGACGAGACAATCGATGAGTTGGCAAATACAAGAAGTAGCTAGGTTGACGATGACTGGTATATTCAGTGGACAGTAGGGGCTGTCCGTTTTGAGAGCGTGCCAGCAAGCTTCCTTAGTGCTGACGCAATGTTCATACCACAGACGACCAGTGCTTCGTCGGGAGTAACGGTCGAATACAGACCAAAGAGCAAATGAATGAGGATTAACTGAAGCATACACGTTTTGCTCAAAAGAACAAAAAACTAACAGCAGCAGTTGCTACACATGCTCAGTAGAAAGTCCAACATACCGAGGATACGTGCAATCGTTTCGTCAACATACATGTTCGCCTCTTCCGTCCATCGCTCCACATTGCAGAATGTCCGCACATCGTTCACGTCGTACACAATAATGATCCCATGGGCACCTCGGTAGTACCTGTATCAGAGAGGACAGAAGGGGAAACGTACGTAAGGAAAACAGATAGAGAGGGAAGCTTACGTGGATGTGATGGTTCGGAACCGGTCTTGCCCTGCTGTGTCCCAAATTTGTAATTTCACACGCAGTCCATCGACATTCACTGTCTTCACTTTAAAATCAACGCCGATTGTACTGATGTATGTGCCACTGAAGTCGTTGTCAGTGTACCGGAGAAGTAAACTGCTTTTTCCAACACCTATAAAAGATATTGAAATGGACGACAATAACCCACTAGTTTCTTCTGTCATGTTCATGAGTCAAGAGGGGAAAGCAAAATGAATAAAGTCCGAAACTGACAGGAATTATATACATCATTTGCCTACGTCGGACGTCACACCTGTGACGGACCGCCAATACTGGTGGTTCATCATCATCATCATCAAATACAGCAGTACATCAATGGTTCGCGCTGATGCCTAAATGCCACACAACCACGAAGAAAAAAAACAAACCCAAGACAAGTAATCAAAGGAAGGCGAAAGTAGGGGTCTGACTAGCAGAAACCGACTTTTGGTGAACGCGAACATTCAACATCGAAATGTCTACATTTTAAGATCAAACGACCGAGCAATAAGTGAA
>JTDE01000964.1:96151-112144 GCA_014338405.1 Paragonimus skrjabini miyazakii
ACACGGGCAGATCAAGCCATCCTACAAGCTGTCCAATACGTTCAAAGCCGTTGGCCTACCACGGCTCTGACAGGAGATCTACAACAACGCCGTGGGGGTCTTTCTCCTTGGTTGCGGACTGCCTGGTGTTTGTGGATCGTGTCGTGGTTCTAGTCAGTCTTCGTCCACTGTTTCTCCACTAGTTCTACGTTGGCCACCCGGGCAGCAGCTGAATGGAGGCGATCGGTCTCAGTTATGCTTACTGGGTTGGCATGGATCGTCAAATTGAGGAAGTGGTTAGAAATTGTTCCAGTTGCTAGCAGGCTGCTCGAAACCCAGCTCGCCGGATGCTGACTCCATGGCCTCAACCGGAGAACCCAGGGTCGAGAGTTCACCGTCGATTTCGCCGGTCTAATAAACAAGATTTCTTGTCTCGTCTTGGGTGATACATTTTCCAAATGGCCTGAGATCGTACCACTGACTTCGCCAACGGCAACTGTTACTATCAACACTCTTCGACGTCTGTTCAGCATGGCCTCCCCCAAACCATTGTCTGACAATGGTACTCAGTTCACGTCTGGTCAGTTGGGATAATTCTGCCGGCGCAACGCCATTTAACACGTTCGGTCCTCCCCATATCATCCGCAGTCCAACGGGCAGGCAGAACGCTCCATCGATACACCTAAACGTGCTCTTCTCAGATCGCATGGAGAGGGGGCGTCTGAAGAAATCTTACAGGAGTTCCTACTTGTCTACCGGACGACTCCTAACAAGTTGCTAAGCAGTAACCAATCTCCTGCCGAAGCTCTTATGGGTCGTAAACTACGAGCCACGCTGACCTCCATAATCCCGACAAAGCAACTAGAACGGAAACAATCTTCCTCAGACGAACACACCCCGCTGACAGTTCCATCACATGACTACGCCTGCGATAATCGATCCAATCACAGCCAGTGAACAGAAGGTGTGATAACGACACACCGGGATAAGGTGCTTTATGAGATTTCTGTTGCGGGGGACATTTGGATCCGTCATCGTCATCATCTCCGACCACGCCATGATGTCAATAAAGAAATCCATGACGACCATGGAACTATACCATTTTACCTACTTTTGGACACGTTCGAGATTTCCGAAGCGTCAACCTTACCTCTGTCGGTCGTCTAGATAAGTCGTCCTCTCAGACGTTAAAGTCATCGACAACGACGACCACAAACTCTTATTCAGGTTGACAAGAAGATCAGCTATCACCAATCTTCGTAAGGGAGGTTTCGGGGAAGAATCCAATTATCCGAAAATACAGTTTCATTTCCCTTTGGAAAGGCCTGATTCATTACTGTTTGGAGTGACCTTCACAGTCGGCACGGTCAGGTGCCACTTCATCCATAATGAGCGTTCTCAGCCTTGTGCCAATTTTTGGCACCCGGCCAACACAGCCGTTCTTTAATTGGGGGATCACTGTACTGTCTGGATCTTTCTCTCGTCCACCTTCTGACCTTGTTTTCTGAATGATCACAAACCCTGTTTGTGACCGTGTTGTTTCCGGACTGAACCACATAAAAAGAGCTGTCCGGAGGCCAGTCATTTTTCTTAGTTCATACGTTAGCCTCGGGGGGTCAAGTTGGCCTAGAAGTTACGAATTAATCGTGTATACTCCGTAGTCCGTCGTCCCATTATCCGCCGTTTCCTCAACCGTTATTCTGTTATCTGTTTACGCGCTCGTAGACCGTAGATCCAGCTACAACACATGGGTAGCCGAAATCTATATAATCCCCACAGTCCCCTTATATACGCGGGCCATAAGCTTCAGAGATATGTCCCAGTTACCCGAGATGTCTTAGGTTAGCTAATACTGCTGCAGCCTTGAAGATACGAGCTTCTATTTCATTACCTATACCTCCGCCCTTGCTAATGCAACTGCAGAAGTAAGTAGTGGCTTACTGTTCCACATACACAACTGTCTCGCGAGGTTGGGAATAACCCTTAGTGGGAGTACAGACCCTTAACTATGGCTATTATTTTACGCTATTGTGATATGTATGCCTTACCAACAGCTTGCCCATTAGTTTGACAGCCAGCCGATGCAGTCGATGGGTTCGCTGCCCATCGAAAGTAAAAACAAAAAGACAACGTAACAATGCACCGTTTGAATCAACGCATTTGCTTCAATAAGAAAGGCGGTCCTGAATGGACTCACGTCATATATAACTAACGGCTACGTAGTCTATCTGAGACCAGGTCTAGTCCAAAGAAAGAGGGCGGTAAGTACGCTAACGACGCGCGCAATATCTAAATCTGACGTCACCAACGTGTTTCGTATTTAACGAACGGTTTACAACCGATAAAGCTAGCTGTCAGTTCCGTTTTGATTGTGTAAGGGGTGCGATAACTTGATTTGTCTAAAGCTCAACGAATTTCGGTTACTGGATGTCGCAACTGCCTCCCCGTTGTCTGTGTAAGAAGCTAAGCAATTTAATTTGGTTACAAGTGTCAATGAGTCTTCAACTGGACGCGTTGGAATCTGAGTTATAGTGTTAGGAACGAGAAGTCTACCCGGGCAGTAAGCAAGTAGCATACAATTTAGCTGTCTGGTGGGTGTAGTACCGGTCATCTCCGTTGAAGGTGATTGCAAGAGAACTTCTGTTTTTGATGCGTTGATCAATACCTCGCGGTTGGCTCGAGGATACGAGTGCCTCTTGATAAAACTTTCTGGGTGGTCAATTTCTTTGAAACCGTAGGGAGCAGCGAGTATTCTGAATCGAGACTACCAGGAGCACACAGTTCACGAGCTCTATGAAACGATGTTCTCACCACACTCATATTGTGTCGAACGGAGAAAACTGTTTGATTATGTATATTCACCAGTGTATGTTTCCTTGCGACAGATTGATCCCGATACTACATCATTTCAGCGGCGAGAGAATTTCAGGTCAACAAACGCGATTCATCGACTCGATTCCGGTTCAGGGTAGAGTTGTATGTTTGGGTAAAATCGGTTGAAAAAAGACATGAACTGTATACTCGCCTCTTTGTTGCCTCCCATCACCAGTATATTACCTGCATAACGTTAATATAGTCACCCTTTCGCTTTTAGTTTGCAGCTGTTCCTTTTGAAATGCTTATACCGCAACTCAGATCCCAACGCTCTGATTAAAGACTCACTGACATTCCTAGCCAAATCAAACTATGTTATCCAATTCGGATACGGGTGTTCGGCCACCTATATCGGTAGAACGGCGATGCATTGGAACATAAAATATCGTGAAAATATACCTCAAGAAAGACTTAATGCCCGGCTGTCTTCATCTTCAGCTTAACATCGCGCATCACGAGATGACTGCATATAAGGTGCTGGTAGCTCTTGTGATGATGAAACGGACCTCAACCTCACAGGCAAAAAGGTGTTTCAAAAACGTTGTGGGGTTTATGTAGGATAGTCGTTTCAGTACGGTAATCGAATCACGTATACTGCGTTCGAAAAAAGACACCCGTCAATGAGCATGTTCAGCGAGCGGCTACCAAAATGCTACTGACTTGGGATGTATTTACTGAGTTCTGTCTCGAAACTCTTGAATTCTATCAACTGGAATTTTCAGGTCATTGCGATTACTCTACACCTCAGAACTCTTTTGCTAGAAGATCCAAGGAACAGTTCCATAAAACAATGGCTGGTAAAAGTCGACAAGACCGGAAGCCTCACGAGCATTGGGCTAAGACCACTTGGCTGCGGTCTTCATTCTGTCAGTCCGTGTAGCATTTGTTCGCAAACTTAACAGTTCCAACCCCGAATATCCAAACAGCAGTTGGATCCAAATCTCACAGGCCACTCATGAAGCAGATACTATAGCATGAGATACAGTGGTTCATGTGTTGTATAAACACTGGATCTCACGGAAGTTATCAGAGTTGATAGATGGAACATTCCTCACGGAAGTGCACACAACAAGTTTGCGAGGGATATTTGGAAGAGGCTGAACTGTAGCTCAATCGCCGATCATGAGCTTTAGTTAACTGCTTTATGGAACATCGGCAGACTCTTTGAACGCATCTGCACGGCTGGCCTATGGCGTGCATCTTTCAGTGAAACTATCAGCGGAGCTGATGGGACACTCATCCACAACCAGTCCAATAGTTCAGACAGCTGAGCAGAATACGCCGAAAATCTATTTAGTCTATTTAGCCTGTTACTGCCATAACTTAGCAATGTAGTGCTTCGGTCAGTAGATTTCGAACCAGCCACCAAAACTTCGGTTTTCACACATAGTAGAGCTGTTGGCCCAGACGGCGTAGTACCGGTACTTTTACAGAAGGTGCGGAGGCGGTAGCAGAACCCATGACTCAGTTGTTTAAACTAGCGTGAACGAAGAAGAACACCACTCTGGCGATGTCACTCATCAGTAGTTCCAATATTCAAGAAAGCAATCAGGAATCCTTATGAAAATTATGCAGGGTTTAGCTTGACACCGGTGATCACTAGGACTCTGGCTTCCATTAAACTTCGGCGGCTAACTGTAGCTCCGGAGGCAGACGATAGAGAAAAACAGGCAAGCTTTCGATCTGGATGAAGATGTTATGATTAAATCTTCGTTCCTCGCTGAATTATGAAGCAGTATCGTAAGTAGCGCCGGCGAACAGATGCCGTTCTTCTCAACTGTAGAGATGTGTTCGATTGTATGAACAGATCTACAGTTTTAGGTTCCTAAATGCAGGGATGTACCAAACAAATACGTGAACATACTGTCGGTGCTTTATTCTCATGTTTAAACTGTCGGACAGTTTCGCTACCAAGAGCAGTGTACATCAAGACTGCCCAATCAGACCGCTTTTGTTCGATGCTGCCATAGACGAACTAATGGTGCAAGTACAAAATGCCGGAGTAAACCTACAATCTCTAAAATGACTTAGATTGACTACATCGACGACAGGGTACTATTACTTGTCAAAGTTTCAAACCGTACAAAGAATGCTAAATGCTATCTCGCGCTCTGTCAACAA
This sequence comes from Paragonimus skrjabini miyazakii, assembly GCA_014338405.1. NCBI lineage: Eukaryota > Metazoa > Platyhelminthes > Trematoda > Plagiorchiida > Troglotrematidae > Paragonimus > Paragonimus skrjabini miyazakii. Next base: position 101,126 of record JTDE01000964.1, read on the forward strand.
ATCCGAAATGCGTTTTGTAGTCTCGAAGTAAAAAGTGATTCTGTAATACGTTGAATAACGAAACAATGTTGACTGCGTACTTCGGAAGTTGTATTAACAGTGGCGGAGGCATAGGAAATCAAATGGAAGTCTGTATCTCTAAAGCTATCACGGTATTTATTAATTTAGAACATCTCAGGTGACAGAGGTATCTTTTCGAAGCATAAAGACCCCGTACATGAAGTGACTGTGAGAGGCATGTTGTTTCAAAACTTGATCGCTAAAAAAGGGCGTGAACCGTCTTTAAACGTTTGACCACAGATGTCTTCGGAATGCGGTTTGCACCCTCAAAATGCAAAACGCTTCTGTAATATTGTTGTAATTAAGTAGATTTCATATTAGATAATGAAACCATAGAGGTTGTTGACCGGTTTGTATACCTGGGAAACTGCATCAGCGGCGGCGGCGGCGTAGGTGTAGGGAATGAAATAGAAGCGCATATTTCCAAGGCTAGGATGGTGTTCGCTAATCTGAGGCACCTATGGCGACATACAGGTATTTCTTTGAAGATTAAAGGTCGCGTATATAAAGTGACAGTGAGGGCTGTATTATTCCACTGCAGTAAAACTTGGCCCCTCGGGATAAAATACATGAACCATCTCTTAGTTTGGCGTAAAGAAATGAAGTCGCCCATCAAGTTCACTGTATATCGGACTCATCTCCCAGGCTGGGGACCTCGCGACTCACAGTCGCTGGCTGGAGACGTTAAATGAGACGGAAGCTGATCGAGTTTAGTGGCGTAAATGTTGTCTTTGTTTGCCCGAGCTATTTGTGAAGTGTGTACAATTAATTACGCGGGACAGTGAAGACCGTCAAGTAGCTGTCTCGTTGATGACTCCCTTTTATTTATAGCTCCATTGTTTGTTTGCGAGGTGTGGGCATTTTGACGTTAAATGTTCGAATATAGACGTAGCCACTTTTAGTACTTACAGGGTTTTTTTCTTTCTTCGCGGTTGTGTGGCTGTTAAACATCAGGGAGAACCATATATATTGCTATATATACACATGATATAACCGATATGTATATATATGATATATTGCTATTTATGATTATGGTGATGAGAAGGAGGAGGAGGATCAGCTGGTACTTCTCACCTGAGGTGGCGAAAACACAAGTAGCATCGCGAAACTGTATTCGTTGCAGAAGACAACCTTCCTATTTGTCTTTGTGCACCATGGAACGGCTTGGAGAACTGAGTGTTAGCAGACGTTGGATGGGTTATCCAAACAACACTGCACTACTAGGGGTGGCGAAGTAATTAACAAATTTTCATAACCACGAGCCGGCCTTTATTGAGAATAATCCCTCATGAGGCATTCCATATACACTAAGTTTTCACTGCTCAATTATAAAATTATTACTGAAATGAAACCATCCAGCGGAAGCGATTAGGGGCGTACCAACAGGCAAAGGAACGTCTCTCCAGAACTAACCAATGACACCAATGAAATCATTACCAGCACTCATATTTACCAGTGCCTCAAGCGTTGGAAGCACCACTTTCAGGAAGTCGTTAGTTGCAGCTCGACGGATAATTGTAAACCACTTCTAGATAGCCACTTATTCGAAATAGAATAGATCCATCATTTTCCTTTGTTCTCGGTAGTTTCTGTGATATCAGGAGCGGTACTGAAACGTCCAAATCATTGCCTTGTAAATCGAAAGTCGCCCGCTGGATAAGGAAAAATATGAATTGACTGAATTCAGATGACTTGGATTTCCAGCCTCAAACCCGTGAATTAACCGTCGGAATCGCCGGAATCGAGTTTTTATTCAGTTGTGCGATAGAAGGAAGTAAATCCACCGACATTTTACAGACAAACACGAATTCAAAGTGGTATGAAAGTAGTATGACAAACAGTAATAGCTAAGAAGTGAGTGACTAACAGCCAACAGACGACGATTAACCCCGGTAAATGAGGTCGCGTAAACAATTTTAAAGTTAGAAGGCAGAAAGGTTAAGTGAAATCGCAACACAGGAATGGCCCAGCACGTAACATACACAATTTTTTGTTTTTCACAAGTGTCGTTAATTTTCGCACCTTTGCTTTGTTTACACACACATGTTCACACGTCCTCGCGCTATGAATTTAGAGCGATGAAGGCTAAACGTCGTCCTGAATTACTGTGAGTCACTTCATTCTCCAGCGCTCTCCACATGTTAGAAATCCCCTCAGTAGTTGTAAAGTGGCGACATTAAGTCGGTCCACAAGAGAAGATGGCAAACAGATGTCTTCAGTTACCACCCCAACTTTTTAGTCTCCAAGGTGATGGGGAGAATAAGAGATAACTGTTCTACGTGTCACCTGAATAGCAATGAATAGCTGGCCCACGAACAGCGTAGCTACAAAGATGGGCTATGCATCAATGAGCCTGCCCATTGCTACTGACCACTGGACCACAGTAGTGGACAACAGCTTTGAGATAGACGTGATCTTCCTAGAATTTACTGGGGCGTTTGACAGGGTTGACCAAGGCCCGCTGATTACCAAGCTGCCTAACTTCCGTATCCGTGGTGGAGATTAAGACTGGCCAACAGACTATCTGAGGGAGAGATGCTTCATGGGTAGAATCAATGGACCATATTTACAGAAGCGCCGTTTACTAACAGGAGTCCCACAAAGCCCCACTTTGGGTACTCTTCACACTCTTCACCAATGATTTACCCAGAGTTGCTGCTATATGCTAACGACCATGAAACACGGAATCTCATCTCATGAAGATACGCTATTATCAAAGACCAAACAAAACTCTATGTAAATGGGCAGGCACATATCAGATTCTGTTAAACAAGGCTAAGGTTGAAGCTGTACACTTGCGCCACAGATCTACTTATCCACAGGGCATCAACAGTATGTTCCCTTCTTAAATGAGTTTGAAAAGAACCTCGACCCAGCCTTTCCGAATAGCCTGAACCTGTTGTCAAACTGTGTATCCACGGTACGAAAGGCGAATGCCAGATTTCACTTGCTCGCTGGGACACGAGAGGCATTGCAGCCAGATCACTTTTAGACTACGCACAGTTCACAGGTTCCTCATCACGAGATGAGCGTTCAGACTTGTCTCGCATACTATGATGCTATGATAGTGTCAACGACTCGAACAGGTTCAGTGCCGTGCAACTAAGAGGATCATTATCCTATATGATCAGACTTACTCCGAGATAATGAACCCCCTTGGAAAAATTATCCTCTGGTACAGAAAACTGAGGAGCGACTTAGTCCTAACCTACCGCTTTCTGAATACTCCGTCCCTCTTTGACGGGATGTTAGTTAAAATATCTAATATCTCGCACCTTGGAGAGCACACTCACAAAGTAAACCAATGAGGAAGATGATTACTTCGAAAACATGTTTCTTCAATTAAGAATATGTGCCCATTGAAAAGCTCTTCCTCCAAGTAGTTGGTGTTTTCAGCGTTTACTCCGTCAAACAAAACGGCACTTAGGCATATCCGAGTGCTGTAGGTAACAGCGCCCTCGCCAAACTAATATCAGCTAAGTCTTAGCAAACAGGTGAAAGTATGCATGCATGTAGTATGTATGGATCAGTGTAGGTATGTATACGCAGAATGTGTGCTCGGCGTTGGCACGTACGGATAGGTTGAAGAGTGTGTGTACGAACAGGTTGGAGTGGATGTGACGTATGACGTGTATGCACGGTAACAAGCTCGAAAGCAAAAGAAGCACGACACGTAACAGTAAGCTGTAGAAATGTGTTAAAACAGATGGAGACCATCAGCCACCGCTCTAGCTACTCAAGTGTCGAATATATCTCATACTTTCTATTATCTACGTTGTTCTCAAGTCCCTCCTCATGTTTCGTCTCTATTTTTTTTCTTCTCCCCTGTTCACATGAGATCATTTCCACATGCGGGAATACGACGTCCTCTCAGAATCTTTATTAAGGCTACCAACTCTTGCCAGTACTCAAAACTTTTTGCTATCCCCTAAAGAAAAGATATCTTGTGGTCGTGCAGTGCCGAGGATTCGGTGATAATCCACTGTTTTACATGCAGTAATTGGTGAAACAGGTTAGTAAAATATCACCCATACCGAACTCTGCAGCCTAACGTATCTAAAAGGAATCAAATCAATTTGGCTAAAAATACAAAGTCACGAACAAAATTTGCAAAATGCACCCTATATAGAAAAGAATGACTAAGCAGTTAGTTAGCCCCTCGGACTTTTCTTGGGATATCATAGGTTATGAGGGGGATCGCCGTCCTTTATAACACTCGAAGTTTTAGCAGGGAAAATTCTGTTATTTCGATTTTGTATGTTATTCACTTTTCATTCTCTGAGATTACTGTTATCAATTTTCTTCTGCCCGTTAGTCACAACGAGGAAGCAACGATTAGGGAGAATGCTGAATTCAACAGCGTGCCCGGTTAACCTCTTAAGACAGCGCCGGCTAAATGGACTAGGTTGAGGAAGTTCTTACACTCTCCCACCCCACCCCCACTAATTCCCAAGAACACTGTAGTCCCCGATTGATGGTTCACATGTAAAAGTACCGGACTATGAGCAACAGACGGATCATGTGTACCTGGGTAAAGGTGTCCGTCTGCAACACGAGTACTGGCGCATTATCGCGGATAAGTATTCACCTATCACGTTCGTTGACATGTTTCAGTGCAATAGTGTATGTGATGAGATTCCTATCCCAAATGTTAGTAAATCTGAACAATATTGTTCTGTAAAGCATGCTGTTCTGATTACGCGGTTTTCTCCAAACAGAAAAATCGAGGAGTTGCTTGATCTCTGCCACGAGCCTAACAAATTTTCCGTTGACACACCAGGTTCACCAAGACCACCGGATCGGGACCAAAGTGTTTTGTCACTACTCACCTGCCAATCTAACATTGAAAATTGATCATTGATGATGAGTTTCGAACTCGTAACCTGCCCAATCGTTGTCTATCGCTTTATGTCTGCGAGCCTTTTTTAGAGTACAGAAGGGCCCATAGATCAACCACTTGCGTTCAAAAGGAGTATTGACTGGATTACGAACAAAAGTTGGCAAAACGGGCAAAGTTAAATTCTAAGGCATATTATAACTACGTTTAATCCAAGGCGTCAGTACCAGCTTCGGTACGCTGGTAAAAGTTAGGCAGATTTGAATGTTCCTATGACCAAAGATGAGGCTGAGACTCTTTAGTTTTTCTTTGACAACACGAACACCACTAACAGTGGGAACACTCCGCAGCTACCTACTAATTCATACCTGCCTGTGATGGCAGATGTGCTCATTACTGCGAAAGAGATGAGAGAGAAGCTAATCAAGTTGAATATCCACAAGACAGCGAAATCATATGGTATACATCCGGCGTTATTGATGTCAACGTGACGATTTAGCGGGCCCTCTAGCTCGTTTGTTTAGCGTGTCTTTAGAATGGGTTAAAATACCACAGGAATGGAAAGCAGCTACGATTATTCCTGTATGTGAGGGTGGCAGCAGGGAGCATCCCACGAATTACTGACCTGTTAGTCCCACGCCTACCTTACTGAAACTAATGGAAAAGATACTCAGAGATAAGATTGCCGATCACATCACCAAGCACGGGCTCTTGACAGCCCATGAACAAGGGTTTGTGAAGAAACGATCTTGTCTAACAAATCTGCTATCGGTCCATGGAAAAAAAAAATAGATTTCCGCCACTTAGACTTCAAAAAGGCTTTTGACTTGGTTAACAACAGGCTTCATCTAAAGAAGCTTGAAATACTCAGCCTATCCCAGTGATTTTGAACTGGATACGGGCTTACCCGAAGGATCGAAAATCATACGTCCAAGCAGAAAATCCCTAGTCGAATTCAATGGTTGTAAGAAGTGGAGTTCCACAAGGGTCTGTTCTAAGGCCTTCACCGTTCCTGTTTCCTATAAACGACTTAGCACTTTACCAGGCTTTCAAACGCTAACTGTTTGCAGACGATGCTAAGCTAGTGGGCTGTTCAAACGAAGTCAAAAGATCTAGATAAAATCCATCGGTGGACAATAACTTGGGAACCACCACTGAACGCAAACTGTTGGATGTGAAAGTACAGGCTCCCGTTAGATACGCGGGAGAGTCGAAAATTTCCAAGGTGGTCCAGAGAATACTGAAGATGAGAGTGTAGGGATACAGATGCGAGTGAACTTCAAACATCCCACCCAAACCACAGCTGCTGCCCGAAAGGCCAACAGAGCGCTGTTTTTTCTTAAGAACACTGTGGCTCCGAAGAAACCAGAAGCTCCAGTATCTTTGTATAAGACGTATAAGCGGACGCATCTTGAATACTGCGCACAAGCCTGTAATCAATACCTTGTAATCATCATCATAGGCAGCAACACATCAGTGGTTCACACTGATGCTTAACTGCCACACAACTACGAAAGAAAAAAACCTATATGGGAAGAGACAGAAGAAAAAAGGGGAGGAAAATGGACCTAACTACTAAAAGTAGCTACGTCTACAATCAAACATACATCAAGGCGCCTACACCTTGCAAACAAACAACCGAGCTGTCAGTGAAATTAAGGCGTCATCAGCAAGACAGCTTCCTCACGGCTTTCACTGCCCCGCGTCATTAAGTGCACTCACTTCACAGACAACTCAGTCAAACAACGACAACATTCATGCCACTGGGCTCGGTTAGCCGCCATCTCACCTAAAGTTTTAAGCCACCGACTCTCTGAGTCGCGAGGGCTCCAACCTGGGAGACGAACCCGATCTACAGTGACCAACCCCTTCGTGAACTATTTCATTTGTCTACGCCAGGTCATCATCTATCCACCTCTCACATTACACCAATCGGCCGCAGCGTCGGCAAACAGTACTCGGTGTGGCAAGCGATTAGCTGGCGTCCTTATTACATGACCTAACCATCTAAGTCTGTCAAAACGTAAGAACTGAACGAAAGAACTCGTTCGGCAATCAGTGTCAAACACCCACTTGTTAACCTTCTCGTTACTTGCACGTTGGTGCCAACCGATACGAGCGACTGAATGCAGACATCGGTAGTCGAATACCTGAAGGCGGTTCATACCCTCTACCCTGAGCGGCCAGGTTTCGCTACCGTAAAGTAACGTAACTCTCACTTTTGTCTGGCATACGTGACCCCTAAGCTTCAGAGAGATACCTTTCTGTAGCCATAAGTGCTTCATATTAGCAAACACCGCCCTGGCCTTGGAAATACGCGTCTCTATTTCATTTCCAACACTTCCTCCCCCACCGCTGATGCAGCTTCCCATGTATACAAACCGAACAACAACCTGCACAACTTCATTATCTAACATTAAATCAACGTACTTACAACAATCTTGCAGAAGCATTTGCATTTCGAAGCTGCAAAGCGCATTCCGAAGTATTTAGCAGAACGCGAAATAGCACCTAGCGTTGTTTGTGCCGCTTGAAAGCTGTCAAACAGCAACACCTTATCGTAAACATAATCAAGATCAGTCAGCCTTCCACCAGGTAGGAGGTCCACACCGGCATTTTGTGACTGCCAGAGACAATTCACAACTATTTCGTCCATGACTAAATTGAACAAAAATGCTGAAAGGGGACAGCCTTGACGAACGCCGCTCCTGGTGCTGAGACTGTCAGACAGCTCACCGTAAACCCTAACCTGAGCCGAAGTATGGAAGTAAAGCGCTTACAGTATGTTCACATACTTAATCCGTACACCTCTGCGTTGAAGCAACTCTAAAAGTGTAGATCGATCCACCGAATCGAACGCACCTTTATATTCGGGAAATACGTCGATTGTCGACCGGTAGTACACATGACGCTGCTCCAGAATTTGACGAAGGTTAAAAATGTGATCTGTACATCCCCGGCCAGAACGAAAACCTGCCTGTTCTTCCCTAATGTTTAACTCCCGAACTGCGGTGAGTCGACGGAGTGTAATGGATGCCAGAATCCTACAAATGACTGGGGCCAAACTAATTCTCGTATGGTTTTCGCACGAGCTCCTGACACCTTTCTTGAATATGGAAACTATTATCGAGTGACCCCAGCATGGAGGGATGGTCTCCGTCGAACACACAAATTGAAACAACTGAGTCAAGGCCTCTACAAACGCCTTTCCACCTTCTTTGGAAAGTGCTGGTACGAGATCATCTGGACCAGCAGCCCTATTAAGACTGAAAGCCGAAAGGCAATTGCTAACCTCAGTTTCAGTGAGTGGTTTCAAATCTACCGACCAGGGTGCTACATCACAAGTTTTTTGTGGCAACGCAATTTAACTGGCCTCCAAATTGACCCTCGAAGTGTTTTGCCCACCGCTGTTACCTTCTGGACTTATTGTAGATAAGTGGTAGCTGGTAGCTGCACTGGTAGACGATCGCCTGGGACCAGTGACACGGGTAAGCTTGAAGTGTTTGTCGGCGTTCCCTGAGGCGAAAGCAGTCTCCATTTCCTTAACTTTTTCAACTAATCAAGCCTCACGATCAGCCTTTAGACTACGTTTTAGTTCCCTACGGATATCTCTTCTAGACTTACTACGTGGACTACCAGGAGGTACCTTCCATCTGGCTTCCAACAACTCCAGGGATTTCTCTGAAATACAATGTTTGTTTAGCCCATGTATCCATGTGCCGCATGCTACAGTATCTGCTTTATGAATGGCCTGTGAGATTTGAGTGTAGCTGCTATTGGGAACTTTAGAGTACTACTAAAGCAAACGTACTAGAAAGAGTATAACGTCGATTTACAAAGTTGTTTATGAAACTTAAAAGTATGGACTATCAAAGAGGGCATGGATATTTGGAGAGGAGATGCAATCGTGAGAACTTGACCGAAGCCTTTAAATCGCTAAATGGTTCAACTGATATTAGTGAGCGGCCGTTTGCCCGCAATGACAACCAAGCGCATCGACGGCATGAATGAAAACGCACGAGGTCAAGTTGCAGCAAAAACATTTCAGCCCACTTTTTCCGTAGAGCCGGGAATACTTGGAGTAATATGTCAGCAGAAGTAGAACTAGCCACAATGCCAAACGATTTCGAACACAGGTTTGATAAATGTTGACCATCGATGTTTCTCGAATTAGTTTGAGAGTACTGGAAATAAACTGTACGTTTTACTATCTCTTTCTGTCTTAAATTTCCATCACCCTCCTTAAATGTCTTTTTTCCCTTTTCTTTCATTAACCTAATAATAGTTCACGAAATGGTTTATTTCTCATTCCTATTAATGGACTCCGGGAGGTGACCAGAAAACCAATGTCTGGAAGAAACAAGGCAATATCGGCACCGACAGTAACACTTGAGACTGATCTGATAAGTGTGCCATACTAGTTAGCGATTCTCCTGTCCATAGTTGTACGGTATCCTAGGATGCTTTGTCCATGATATGAAGTAAGGCCTTATGTTTTCCAAATGATGCAGCACAAAGGGATACGTGAAGCTCATGGGTATAGGAAACTGAACATTTCTTGGCAATCGCCACAAGTTCTGTTGCAGTGACCAGCGATCGTGTGGCTTCTTGAAGGATCCCCGTTGCAACCATGTTTTCCCGCTTGTTTGTTCTGTAAGAATGATTCTGTGTACGCCTGCAATGGGGTGGCTGATATAAACCTAGTGTAGCGACTATAATAAATGATATTTTTGATAGTCGCATTCACTTGTACATTTTTTATGATCTTGGCTTTTTGCCTACTTTTGTTTTAGTCAAGCTATTCCATTTGTAACATCCGTCCCGGGGCTACAATCACAACTCGCTCCGTGCCCCGCTAGCTTGACGTGCTTTCTCTGTACTCTATTTTCCAGGGTCGATACTAATACACAAGGGTCAACGCGCTGAGTTTTTGCTTTTCATTGTCGATTGGTTTTCGATAGTGACAACAGACTGGGTATTAATCTGTTGGACCAGTTCCAACACTTGTGCCACTTTTTACTGTCTTGCAACTGATTGCCCGCAGCGAATGCTTGCCCTTTTCCTAAGGACTCATCTAACATACCATTCTTCGAGATCGTTTAATCCGGACCTTTCCGAACGTTGTTTAACGCATTCGAATGTTCCACGCACTTTTCCCTTGGCGCGCATTTGAGTGCCTCTTCTTGGTTGCTGCCGTTGGTCCCAAACTAGGCTAGAACTAAGTACTTATAATATTTCCGAACATTACCGGAAATCTAAGGTTTGTTTCCAAACCTACTGCGTTTTTTTAGTCCGATGCTTGTAGGGACTACGTTTGGACTATTCTTCGTGGAAGGCAATTTAAACTTAGTAAAAGAGGATTAAGCGCATATTTACTTGTCCACTACACTGTGGTTTGACCTGATCTGGTCTCAGATGCCGCTTACGTAACAGTAGTTACCGAACACTGAATGATGTTCTATGCACTTTTGGACGACTAATACTAGCTGCGACAAATACTATCACAAAACAGTACAACCAGAGGTATCTAAAACCACATTATTAGAAGCTCTCGGGTACAAAACGATAAACGGCGACCAGGAAGGTTAAACGTTTGCAAGTATTATGCAGGCAAGTACCAAAAACGACTTCACTGAGATAAACTGGTAAATCAACACACTTTGTCTAAAACTGCCTACAGTGTGGTAAATCAACTCAACGTTTGTGGACTGACGATGGTTTCAAAATTGTAAACACTACTTTCCAAAAACGTTCGTAAAAGACATATCTTACCCATATCTCCGATTAAAAGTAACTTCAGCAAGACATCGGTGGGTGGGGGAGTTGTGTTGGTCATTGTAGTAGATGAAGGCTATCTAACATACACGAAAACCTGGATGTGCGATAACAACAGCAACTTTTTGCACAACCGGACAGCTGGAGACTCCATACACATGCACATGAAAGCCAATGGGAACGCGACAAAGCAACCTTGAAATTCATTGGTCCATATTTTTCGGTTATTCACTGGTTTCACTGGTTTCTTGCGGAGTTGAAAGTATAAAACTTGTGTAGCATCTCCGCCTCGAGATATTCTGGCAAGATTCAGTAGTATGGAGTTTGTGGTTCCACAACAGATTCTC
>JTDE01000964.1:122075-187033 GCA_014338405.1 Paragonimus skrjabini miyazakii
CCGACCTCCGGCTCTGGTTGGTCATCCTCCTCCGCCCGTTGCACGGACGCAGCCAACCCGCGTGTTCGAAGGCCTGAAAGGAAGCGGAGGGGAGTATGTGTGACAAAACAAAATGGTGGCGCACTACACGCTACTACCCCGCCATCTCTTAGTGATGCGCGGAAGATAAGTTAAACGACATCCAGATGCCCAAATCTTTCTCCAGATCGTTTTTCATTATATCTATTGTGTCTAGTACACTACGAATCACGAAGACGTTTCCAGAGTCTCCACCAAGTGACATATGTGCGCACTTATTTTCATTTAGTGGGAGGCTCTTATCAACCGCTCAACGATTAATGGCGTCAAGATCAATCTGTAATGCACTGTGATCTGTGGCATTCCAGATTTTGACGTCATCGGCGTATAGCAGGAGGTTGCTCGAAATATTTCCCGAAAGGTCATTGATGTAGATCAGAAATAACAGAGGACCTAACACTGACCCTTAAGGAATTCTCGCAAAAATGAAAGAGGGAGTTGAACGGTCTGATCCGGTCTTAAATCCAAAGGTCTTATTATCAAGGAAAGAGACAATCCAGCGAAGAACATCTCCTTGAATTCCATAGGGTTCCAGTTTGTGTTTCAAGGGTCCTTGTGGGACACGGTCGAAAGCCTTGGCAACGTCAAAGAAGATAGCATCTGAGATGAGGCCATTGTCTCTGGCCTCCATCAGACTATCCATGAAAATAAGCATATTAGTTATGCATGACCGGTTGAGAAGGAAGCCATTCTGGGCAGAAGAAAAAAGACGGTTTGATAAGAATTGATTGAGGATGGCAAGTTTTAATAAGCGCTCCATTATCCTCCATAGAATGCTATTAAGGCTGACTGGCCGGTCATCCGCTTTAAATAAGGGAGTTGCCATCGTCTCTTTCCATGCGCTAGGAAGAATGCCAGTCTGGAGTGTCTGGTTAAACAGCTCGTAAAAGGGTTCCGTCAGACTAGCAGCTGATTTTTTGAGAATTCTCGGATGGATCTTATCAGGACTCGTTGCACTGTGTAAATTGACCTAGGATAAAAGGACTTCAACATCTAGCACAGAAAACTCAGCGATAACCAGTGGTTGCAGGCCTCTTAAATACGTTAGGGTGCAAGCATATTAGCACAGCGGCTTAACATCCGGCAGCAAATGAGACGGCTGGACGTTTTAACGTCAACTAAAACCCACCCTTAGTGTGCATGCCAACCCTTCTTGGAAACATGTGCTCCCGCTAGTACTTTTAGGACTGAGGAACATAGTTAAACAGGATTTGAATGCACACACGACAGAACTAGTCTTTTGTTGCACACTTAAGTTACCAGATGAGATCGCTTCACCTGCGCCCTCACCATCACACGATTAAGGTAGCTTCACAGCTCGTTTGGCGCACCACATACGAAAGCTACGCCCGATGCAGCTTAGAGGGCAATAATCAGCAGATGAGTCATGTGTTCCTTCTCAGAAGAGCTAGCAACCAAGATGTCGTCGAGGTGAGGATAGGCGAAGTCCAGGCAGCGGGAAGCTTCTGTATGAAGCGCTGAAAAGTCTGGGCGGCATTGGTCAGTCCAAGTGGCATTCGCGAGAACTCGAAGGGGCCATATGGAGTCTGGGGTATGTCTTCCGCCGCCACTGGGATTTGATGATAAGCGCGGACGAAATCAATTTCGCTGAAGATATTTTTGCCCGCGGTCCGGGTCGTAAGATCCTGCATGTGTGGAATAGGATACTTATCAGGGACTGTCACTCCATTAGGGCCGCGGTAGTCATCGCAAGAACGCTAGTCTTCTGATTTCTTGGGAACCAGGTGCGATGGTGAGGCCCAAGAACTGTCGGAAGGGCGACTGAGCCCGAATTCGAGCGTGTGTTCGAACTCTGCCCAAGCGACTTTAAGTCTTCCAGGGGTCAACCTGCGAGGCCTAGCCAATACGGGCGGGTCTTTGGTTCTTATGTGGTGTGTGACATTGGGTGTCACAGCGGGCAAGGCCCTCGACGCCTGGACTATTTGGGGGAACTGTTGAAAAATTTCCGCAAAAGACGGTGGAGTGGTCGGTGTCGCGTGAACAGGACTGATAGCTGCGATGGTAGTGCGATGACCGCTAATGCTCAGGTATGTAACGGCATCTATTAGTTTCCGGCGTCGCGTATCTACTAAAAGGTCGAAATGCCGGAGGAAATCGATACCGATAATGGCAAACGGAACGGCAGCGACAACAAAAATCCAACGAAAGTTTCATCGGAGACCTAAGTCCAATGTTAGCGAACGTTGACCGAAAGTCTGGATAACAGTGCCGTTGGCGGCACGGAGATGAGGTGCGCCTGACTGTGTCGCCTCGGAAGGGGTCTGTGGGACTACCCTAACCTGCGCTCCTGTGTCCACCAGGAATGCGGTCTCTGTGGAGAGATCCCGAACAAACATAAGGCAACTAGGGGTAGGTGCGCCGGCGACGTCCGTCGCCATTACGCGTCTGCGGTCCGGTTTCCCTGGACCGGTGAGAGAAACGAGCAGGGGGTTGTACATTTAGTGACTTTAGTACCATATCGTTCATAGTACCAGCAGAAACCTTTACGAGGCTGTGAGTTGCGTCGACGATGCGACCTGCTTGTACGCCGACGCCGTGAGGATCGCATTCAGGAACGGCTAATAGTCATATTGCCTGAGGCTCTGCGTATGGCAGCCACTTCTGCACATAGGGCCTTGACCTCTGCAAGTTCGGTTGAGTGAGAACTTACAGGCTGTTTTATAGCTGAGGTCGTAGGAAGGGTACTTACTCAAGGATTATTGGAATTGTGCAGAAGTGGTTGAAAGCGCTCGACCAATTCGTCAGCAATTTCAGCAGCCACTGATAGCGGTTGTGAGCGGGCTACGGGCACAATAGCTTGGGCTGTCTCCGGCAGCATCTGCATCCATAGCTCCCGCAATAGTGACTCGTCCATGTGGGAGCCACCGAGAAGTTGCTGCATTTCACGGAGCAAAGTGGAGTGGCGTTTGCCACCCAGTTGTAATCCGCTGAAAAGCTGCTGTAAGTGGGTCTTCTCTGATGGAGTTACCCGCTTGATCACGGCCTCCTTAAGGGTATCATATCGATGTTCCGCGGGTTTAGTGAGGAGGACGTCACACGGTTGCATTGTGACTCACTTCGGAAGCCTGGACACTAGTTAACTGAAATTCGCCTGGTCAGACGAAATTCGGTTGTTGACAAACTCGGCCTCAAGGTAGACAAGCCACAGTAGGGGATCCATCTCCAAGGATGGAGGCACTGTGACAACCGGCTGCTGATTAAAGTGATTCTGGATCAAGATCTGTACGGCCATTGTGACTGGACTGAACACGAAATCCCCATCGAGCCAGTGATCTCGACCATTCGGTCACAAGAGAATTCTAACACACTTGCAGCTGGAAGCTGAACGACAAGTGAATGACATGCTGAAAGAAGAAATCATCGAACAGACAGATGGCCCATTCAATTCTCTTGTCACGTCGGTGAAATAACTCAATTTGAAATTTAGATTTTGTGTCAGCTTCGCACGGCTCAACGAGATTACAGTCGATAAAGTCGTAATCGTCCCAATGGCATCAAGTATTCTTGATAGAACGCCAAAATGTTCACAGTGTCGGATCCGCAGACTGGAAATCGACAGGTTCCAATGAAGTAAACGGATCAAGATGAAACAGCCTTCACAGTGGAAGAAAAACAATATCGCTTCCAGCGTATGCCATCTGGGCTGTCGGATGCCCTTTCTAACTTCAATAGACTGATGGGTAAGGTGTTAGACAGACTACACAACACTGTTGTCTTGATCTACGGTACCAATGAAGCAGAATATACGTTACACGTTTCAGCTGTGTTGCAGAAGATTGAAAAAGCCGGTCTACGGATCAATAGTTTAAAGTCTCATCTGGCGAAACAAACAATGGTGTTACTCGGTTACGAAGCTGGTCAGAGATAGGTCCAACCAGTGTCCGGGAAACTGATGACGATCAAAACTACTCTAATACCAAAATCAAAGAGAACGCTACCACAGTTTCTTTGTCGCGTTGGGTTTTACAACCGATACATCAAAAATATCAATGACCTCTTAAACTAATTGTACGAAAGTGGTAAGAAGAAGAATGACCAGTGTGACCGGTCGGACAGAACCAGTCAAATGTTTGTCAAAATTCCACAACTGATGAAGAGGGGACAACCGACTCTGAAATTACCGATGACTGGACAGGGCTTCGTCTTTGTAGCGGGTGCAGCTGATGCGAGAATTGGAGCTATACTGAAACAAGAAGGCGGTATAGTGGAATATGTTAGTCGGGTACTAACTCCTGGTAAGCGAAACTAATCAACGACAGAAGAAGAGTGTCTGGAAATATTGTGAGTGTTTAAAAATTAGAGGTCATATTCGCAGAGCCGAAGTTTCTATGTGAAGACCAACCACAAACCGTTGGAGTGAATTAAGTCGGCGAAGGAACCCCGAAAAAAGCTTGTTCGTTGTGAATTACGACCACAGGAATAGGACTTCACAATTTGCCATGTAGCTAGCAAAGAGAACTACGTCCCAGATTTACTGTCCCGAACGTAACACGTGGGTGAAATTCACAAGGAGAGGATCGGCGTTGGCAGTATTGAAGTGGAGAACGATCCCGAGGAGTTACAAGCAGCATAGAGGATGGTTACGGCGATCCAGGAGGTGGCTGACCAACTTCTATCAGCAAGACAACCGCCAGAAGACGAGGAGAATCCGGAAATGAAGGCTTTCAGAATGCACTGGTCAGACTTGCGACCGAATGGTGCTGAATTTTAATATGCTATCTGCAGGAAGAAACAAATGTGCCGGTAGTACCGACGGGGTTTAGAGTGACACTTGTGAACGAATGTCATCAGACGGCTAATACGAAACGCTGGAGTAAAAGGCATACTGGCCGGGAACGAAGAACGATGTTAACATTTTTTTTTGGGAGGGGGCATGCTAGCAATGCCAGCTGTTGAAACAACATCCCATTCAGCGAATTCCGGTCAGTGAAATTGGTGAATTATGGTCGGTGGATGTGATGAACCCCTTCCCAGTAACCACTTCCAGAAATCAGTACATCACAGTCCGCACGACGTTATACCACCCCCAGGGAAACGGGTTGACGAAATGAAACAACCGTACAATCAAAAAGTGGTTGGTGGCGAAAGGAGGAGGCCAGAAGAAAACGTTATCATTAATTGTGTTAACCCACCACTGTTTGACCTTAAGTACAGTGAAGAAATCAATGTTAGAGCTAATGTACGTGAAGTGCCACGCCTGCCCATCAGTCAAACAAATGGCTTATGAGGAGACCGATGGTTGAACACGTGTGAATTAGCAGAAGCTCGGAGGTTAGCCAACCAGAACCTGACTACCGTACAAGGGGCTCCAAAGAGCAGTCAACTAAAAAGTTATCGGGTCTCTGTACCGTGTTTGAACCTGGTTCGAAGGTTGAGTACGAAAACCATCGGATTCCGGTTGCAACGGGACCCGAATCTAGGACGTTTCTGGCAAGATGGAAGGGAATATGTGTATTAGTGGAACGTCGCAGCTCAATGTATTTGATTGAGAATGGGAATCGTCAGCATCGAGTTCACCGAAGCACTGCTTTGTAAATGGTATAACATTCTGGTCAGAACAGTGCACACAAGGTGTATCAACATCACCGGGACCGGTACGTAGATCGTCCAAAGAATGAAGACAGTGTGTACAACTTTTGCTTCAGATGGAATAGTGTTTGCAAGGAAGGCGTATAGTGGGGACGAGCGATTGTATTATACTACTCACAACACCACGCGGTATGCAGGCAAGTGCTTGTAATTAGATATTTATGTAACGTGGAAAAATACAAAAAGGATGTTGGAGTGCATTTTGGCATGGAATCTTGTATGAACTTGACATTAACAATCCAGAAAACGGTGACATCCCTGGATTGATGCTAAATACATATGAGTGTTTTTGGATGTTATGATGTTGATGCGTAGAACCTATGTGTTGCTTTCGCGAATATGCAATAATTTTGTCGTGCACGTTATTGGTTCACATCACTAGTACCTATCCAAATTGCTTTTATGCACACATACTGTGTTACTCTTTCTAACATCGGGAGAGCTGAAATGCGACCAACAATCTACCGGATGGCCAGTTACAACTTTAACCAATTTATATCATCAGATCTTGTGGGCGACATTGTAGTGTGTTTTCTATTCGCCAAGTTGACGTTGCTTGTGACTTCAGATTATAATGACGGGGTAAGTTTAGAATTCCAAGTGCAGTGATTCTCAACCATCGTTATGAGTATATTTCCTCCACTCTGTCATTGATGTATGTTTTAGGAGTTGGTGGAATCGACAAAGTTATTTTTGTTGTGATAACCTGAGAAAACACTGTCTGCAGTTCACGCTCAACTTTCTGAGTAGTAGAAAGCAGATGATCTAGCAGACTTGTTCAAGCTGGTATTCATTCGCCAATAGGGTAACCTGTTATCCGTCATATAATTGTGCTTCCCTAGGGTCAAAAAGAATCAACAATCCGGTGACCGTTTATACACTCCAGCTGTTCAGTATCTTGCTTCCCTTTTTTGTCATTTGACGTGCGGTACGCTTACAGCCGATTGATCGAACGCAATACGACCCACCTCGTTCTATGCAACATACTGAGCAGTTGAGCAACTTTTATTTTGTATGTTGTAATCACAGAACTAGTGACACTGGAGTGTGACAAACTACCTTCACAGAATTGTCCCATGGTTATTCTCGTTAGCACAAAGAAACATGTTTTGTCTGGGTCACACTCCTCGTCTTTGTTGCCCGGTTTCATTGACCAGTGCGTTCCATAGTCAATAACAAATGGCCGTTGCCAAATATTTCACAGTTAGATGGGTAACTCAGATCTGGAAACTACCATTGGATCAAGTATGATAATATGTTTACTGGAACGTGCTGTCTCGATAATCACACATCAACCGGTGTATTATAAAATCTCGTATTCAAGATTAAAAACGATTTCCGAGTAAAAAAAGATTAACTGATTTGAGTGGGTTGTTCGTTGTACTTTGGTCTTGTCACGCCGTTTGCAAGCTGTACTGTACCATATGTACTCTGCGGCAGTTCATCTAATTTGCTCAAATGCAGCTTGACAGGCCTGTGAGCAAGTGTACTTCGACTGATTCTGGAGCAGAAGACCCACAGATCTTGTGGGAAAAAAGAGTTCAAGTAGTTCACTAAAGTTTAAAACGACCGTAATGTTTATTTGTTTGTTAAAGAAGGTAACTACTGGGGTAATTCTTGAAATGTTTTGATGACGACCTTAGTCATCAAGGGTAAAGCCAAATGAGCTGTTTAGTGACAGAGGAAAAACATGTGATTGAATCTGTTTTCACATGAATAAAAGTTTCGCCCAGATGAAAACGATGCGCTCCTATGGAGGGACTGACAATAGGTCTGTTATCGATGTAAGTCATAGCATACGGCAGACTACTAAACATAGCATCCAATAGATTTTTGAAAATAGCAATAGTACATTCTACTCCAGATAATAATCTGTTGTATTGATGGTTAATACAGTAAACGGTAATGGCTAACGATGCGGTAGAAACACGTTCCATCTCAGTTTAAGTATATACATAGAGATCAAACAATTTCAGTCACTATTTTGCCGACACTTTGCTTTAGAAATAAGTCGTCTTTTGCTCATAAAACTTGTTACCACTGTTAAATTCAGCTGATGATGCGCATCATGGTGTTTAAATTTGTAACTGTGACAAGTAGAATGATCCATCAATAATAGCATGATTTATGTCAATCTGATCACTGTAATCCGTCCAGCATAGTATTAATTTGCGACTTCGCAGATTACTGGTCCTGTTCCTAGTTTCTAGTCGTTTTTATTCTAGTGCACAAATTGACATCGTGTTTCTACATATATACCTTTTCTTCTGTACCCAATATCAGTATGTCCAACTGACAACGGATGCTGCGTCTAGAAAGCTCGAGTTCAAGGGCGATGAATGCTAACAGTAATCGTACATAAACTAACTGAGATCTCATGACCGTGACTGTTCACTCTAACCGAAGGTCAGTAAATTGAAAATGTCCGTTTGTATATCGTTAACACGTGTCACTGATGTGACAGTAACAGTTCTGTTTGCTCAGAAAAGAAATGGCTTGACCAAAACTTTCGAACAACATGGTTTATTAATCAGTTGTAAGATATCCGCACCATTTGCACACAGCACGCTTGTGTTAATCGCAATCATAACAAACCCCTGTCCGCAGTGTGGTGTGGATGGATAAACAACACCAGACACAGACGAACCTTATCTACATCAGTCTTACCCCCACCTAATAGGCAAACGATTCGACCAACCAATTCAGTGACAGCGCAGATTGACATAACCACGGCAAATCCCACGTGACCTCTGTTCCTTTGTTAGGGTGATTTCGATTACAACACTCCTGAAGAAGGCCACCCGAAGTGGTTGAAAAGTAGAGTATCACAACTTGCTCATAACGTTGTGTTATTCTCAATCCATTTATCAATAACATGGTTTATTATACCACACTTTGGTTGTATAAGAACATATGACGTGAAAAATAAAACCGTGATTCAAATTGAAATTGTGTGTATTTACGAAGTGAAATTACACCCAACAGTTAACAGATTAATGTGTTTCTCTAAATGTTAGAAGTGTGTTCGGTTGGCAGAGAAAACAGCCTTTGATTGTTCTGTGAAACGATGCTGAATGTTACTGTTTGTAAGTGATGTTCTGGTACAGTGGCTTCCGTCATGTTACAGGTGACCACGTTCTTGGCGTCTACAAAATCGAAAACGATGTAACCGTGCACACTGCCGTTTATTACGGACGCAACACACTGGCGGAGGCAGTTGAAACTTGGATGTGATTTGTTGTTCGTGACTTTACTGAGTACAACTTTCTGTTGCCTTATCCTTGACTGTGGCATTTGCTGCGGATGATGTAACCTGAATCAGTTGAGAATCGTGCGAATATTCAGTAGTGAGGTTCTGCATGTATACTTCTAGCTTTTACATCAAAATTCGAATCTGCTCATATTCCTCCGATTGCTGACATATTTCAAAAAAATGATATCGCACATTGAGAATCGCTGTTCATTCACCACAAATGTTACTGAGGCAAAACACAAGTTCCTCTAAAATGAAGTTGAAAGAGTTATGTGCTAAAATACGTGGAACGAACTTGGGCTTCCTTTCGAAATCTTCTCATAGTCAACTAGACACATATTATCGCAGGATTAGTATGCGAACAGAAAGGTTAGTTCATTGTTGACATCACCAGAAAACTTGGGAGATTCTGAGACTACAGTTAGTTTGTTTTGAGTTTGGGTTTGGCATCCGTAACTGTAATGATGAAAGTTGCCAGTTTTCCAGTGATTAATTCGAAATTCCTCATTACATATCACAAACAGGGTGGAGGATGCTAAGAGTGTTGGTGAATGCCTGAGAGTGATGCATATCTGCCATGACACACGACCGATTCGGTGTTGAGAAGTCCACGATTGCCAAAGCTTTAGGTGTCCTATGAGTAATGGACGAAGAGGACGGTTTTTCCTAAGTGTTTTACGCACAAGTACATCGGATCTAGTGTCCGATTGTAATAGCCTTTACCGTTAATAACCGTCGTACACTGACAGCAACTTAGTGGGCATATTGAATCTTGTAAATAAATCAAAATGCTTCCTAGGGCTTTCCTTGTTGACCAGCATCAATCAAGTGGGAAAACAAATCGCGTTAGAAGTAGATCTTTCGAACCCGCCGCAAAGAAACTTTGGGAAGCAATCAGAAGTCTTTTGTGATAGCAGGTTTTCAGTTTTTCCAAAGTTGCCCGCTTGACAATTGCACATGAGAGAATAGGCACCAGATAACGAAGGAAATCTGCGCCAGCTATTCCCTAAAGATGGTATCAATGCCGGGCAGACGTTGAACAATACGATGGCTTATGCAGTAATGTAGACAACCCCAAGTGCATTCGAAGTTCAGCGGTTAAACACCACGCGGGTAACTTTGCCATAGTATGTTCCAGCGAAAGGAATAAAATCAGTAGTTGATTGCTGGCAGCGTGAACGAACATCGTATACACGTCCGTGTGTGTGTATATTCATGTGTTTTGTCCAATCCAAGCGGATAGTGAGTGAACATCCGTAAGAACCGCTGTCACAATAACAACAGAATTTTGACTTTTCTATTGTTATGAAGGCCTACCGGGATAGTGGTTTGTTGTGAACGCCAGGTAAATGATTCCGAATAGACTTTGAGTAAAAGAGCGCTTAAGAAAACTAAAATTTTTCGCTTTGTGATAACCAAAACAGAAGTCCTGGTCATAAAAACTAACGACTGACCCCGCTAACTAGTCAAATAAAAAACGGTTGGAGAAGATCACTGTGTTTCATTCAAAGCGATGTGAAACACAGTTTAAAAAAATTCGTGGGTCTGTATACGGCGCGTGACTCTCCTCAAATCGGAGGATTGAAAGACGGTTGCCAAAAATAGTAATTCAGATAATCAAGCGGTCAATGAGCGTGGAGGATTAAAGGTCAGGTAGATAAAAATGCTTCAGGTTACTTCTGTTTTTTTCCCGGGGACATTTGTCAAGTTGGATTTACTGAAATCGAATCATGTGGGAAGGAGATGAATTTGGAATAAAAAATGGGCACCCTTGACATAATCGAACAGTAAAGTAAAGTGTCAGATTTTTGAGTTTTCTTGATTACAAACTGTCGTGGTTTTGATTTG
Organism: Paragonimus skrjabini miyazakii; assembly: GCA_014338405.1. Taxonomy (NCBI): domain Eukaryota; kingdom Metazoa; phylum Platyhelminthes; class Trematoda; order Plagiorchiida; family Troglotrematidae; genus Paragonimus; species Paragonimus skrjabini miyazakii. The sequence goes on from JTDE01000964.1 coordinate 132,865, forward strand.
TTGAGATTTTAATTTGTTAAGAGTTTTAGTTATCGATGTTATGAGAAGTCAGAAGTGCTATTTGTCAAAAGTTGTTATAAGCCGCTACTTTGTGCATGTTTTCATGCATCATTGGATAGTATCCCTTGACCAATGATAAACTGAGAAGAACGGTGCGTGGTACTCGCTCACAACTCGCCTAGGTGATCTTTGATGAATACCAACACCTCTTCTACCACTTGATTATCATTTTAATTCTCATACTGATCATGAAGTCATTCAAACGAATACAATGGCAAACTTACCACACAACTGGACAACAAGATTACAAATGAAGTCAGTATGAATCTCCTCTGAAATGGTGCACATTGAGCTGGTTCAGCTTTGATAAGGATTATCTCATGAAACCACTGTTGCATACCGTTAGTTACTTCGTGATATGGCTTTAGTTTAGCAAGTGTCATTAAGGTCAGACACGACATTGTCGACACTTCTGTGAGCCTGGAAACTATCCCGTCAGCCTGAACATACCAGCGTCGTACTGGAAAGAGATTACTTGGTACAGCTGGCCGTTGTAAATAATCACCATTCACAGACAGCTCCAACATCCTTACGAGGCTGGTGCATTGAGTAGGTGAACTGGCGTTGTGGCCGCTAAGGCCGCTTGACCTGAAAAGTTGTGTATTTCCGAACATTCATTAAAATTTATGTAAAAATACACAACCGCGGATTGCTAACACTATCTTGCATGGTTGACATTTATTCACATCGGTTGGCAGTAGTGCGGTTACAAACTCTCCACTGACATTTCCGGCACACTGCATATACTCTTTTCCGCTCCTCAGCTTCTATTTTTCCTGGATTTAAGAATTACCCTTTAGCTTCCGCGAATTTGATTCGCGTCACGTTACTCACTAATGTTGTCTTATATTACAGACTATTATCACACTATGTATTATTCGGCGTTATTGATTGGACAGCTCTAGGAATAACTTTATTGAAGCGGATCATTGTGACTCGAACCACTGACTGTGTAGTCTTAGAAACGAAATATTTCTTTCCCGTTGACAGTGCAGCAACCTAGACACCAAATGTAACAGCATTACATTTTGAAGTCAGAATACTTATATTGTCAGTCAGTCAGTCAGTTATCCTAATGATTTCACAATACTACTTTTCCATTCAACTTCCTAAAGTATAATCATGCTTTACCAATCTGTGTTTCACTTTTCAGTCGATCTTCAAATGTTTTTAGTCTTGACAGCAGGTTTGCTGGACTCGGGTTAGATGAACTAATGAGGACCATAAACAGGAGTAATTAAGAAATAGATACTGAACAAAAGACCCACATTCATGATACGTCATGCCAATGATGTAGTAAATAACAGATATCAACAACAAATCTCTTTTTTGCTTTAGGTGAATGAATGTTTAATGCACTCGTGTAGGCAAAAGCGTGGTATGTCTGAGGGAATAGTAATGCGCGATACATGCTCGACTGATCCGTGCGGGCTGGGTATTGGAAACCACTCTGATGCAAAGTCGAAACCAATAATTCCCTATTAACAATGAAGGTTGATAATTATTGCACCGTAAAAAGTGTTTTCATCTGGTCACACATTCCCCACGTCGGTGAGAATTCCTATTTACTTCGTTTGCTAAGTTTATCTAAGTGCAATGCTGGAGTGTATAATTTTGAACGACGAACTGTCACTAGTGAGGAGATAGGTGCATAGAAAACACGCCATTTCATAGGTATCAAAGATCATCATGTACACATATTCGTGATTCGGAAAAACATGTGTCGAGTTTTGTCAGAATAGACACTCAAAAACAGTTGACACAAAGTCTAAAATACGTTCTAACTGATGAACAGCTATATAAACTAATATTCTTGAAACCACACGGCATAATATTGTTACTATCATGTTACTAAATAGTTTCAAATGCTTGCTACTGGCCTTAACTGTATCACTTGCTTTTAGTCTGGATAAAGTCCATTTGGATAACAAAGGTAATTTTGTAAACTCACATGGTCACAAGATACTCTTCCACGGCTTCAATTCGGTTGCCAAGCGGGAACCCTGGTACTTCGCGCAACTGACCAATAGGACCAAGCTTCAAATGTACAAGGACTGGGGTATTAATGTCATACGACTCGGGGTCATGTGGACCGGAGTCTTTCCACAACAGTCTGTTGTTGATGAAGAATACCTTGGAAAAATTGAGGAAATCGTAGATTTATGTGCCGAATACGGTATCTACTTGCTATTTGATATGCACCAAGATGTACTGTCCACCGCTTTTGGTTCGTATGACGGTATTCCACGCTGGTTAGTGGATCAACTCCCCAAACCACCAAAGCTGTTCTCATATCCGTTCCCTTTCATGAAACCACCAAGAGAATGGTTCGAAAACTACTTGACTTACGCAGCTGTGGATTGCGCACAGAAAATCTACGAGAATTCCACCGGTGCATGGGTACACTGGGGTGACTTTTGGTCGGTTGTCGCAAAGCGGTTCGTAAACAAGTCGAATGTGCTGGGCTACGAGCTGATAAATGAGCCGCCAACAGGCAATTTTTATACCAACCCAGCGCGCGTACTGCCATGTAAGTTAACAATTTTTAGTTCGCATGTAGCATGTTAGCACTGTGTTGACAGTTAGAATCTTATATAAACATGACAGCATATTACAGACAATGGCACAGATACAAACATATGAGTGTTAAGTCTTTTCATCAGCTGTGTGTTATTTTGTGAGTTGATACGTTAATCGCACATATTTATCTGTGCTATTATCGAAATCACCCTCGTTCATGAGTAGGGCTCAAGTCTGGGAATGTGTACCAATACAGATCACACTAACCAGAATGGATGACTGGATATTGTTTTACAGATGTTTGGCTTTGGATAAAGTGAAGAATTTCAAAAATTATTAAGTAGTCTGGTTCATTTTAATTGTAGAACGTAATTTCGTAGAAAAGTTTTCAGAGCTTGCCAGTTTTCTCTAACTGCTGTTTCATTGTCTTGCCAGAAATCCCCAAGTGAGAAAGATCACTACTTCAGTGTATTTATTAAAACTGAGGTTCCATTTACACCATAAAAAAACTGGGTTATCAAGCTTAGTTGGCATAACTAGTATATGTTAAAGGATCGACATTCACCGAAAGTATACAACTGCTTTCGTAGTTTTTCTATGTATGTCTTATGGGTTTTTATCTAGTGAGCCTCGATCCCATATCCCAAGACAGATATCGAAATTGTTTAGTCCGCAACTCATTTACAAGTAATATGTACTGCGAGTGTTATTAACTTAGATTACAACTTTCCTATAGCTATAAACCTTCACGCCACTTTGGTTCGTGATGCTCACGAAATCGAAGTCGGTAACCAGATTTTTAATGCACACATAATTAGTTCGATAAGTTTTAAAAATCGTACATGGATTACGGAAGCAGACGTCTACCGATCACAACTGTACTTGCATCCCTTTTCATGCTTACAATGAGCAAAATATGTTGTTTTCTGCTATTTGCGTTTGTAAAACTATAATAATTTTTATCTCCTGGTATTGTGATCTACACTGAGGATAAGAAGAAATACACTTCACACTTCAGAAATAGGTACCAACAAGTGGAAAGTTCTGCTAGCTGGACAAGGGTTGTAAAAGTGTCAGAATATACACTTTCTACTGTGAGTTTAAATGTATTTCATTTTAGACGTCGGTAATTGGAAACAGTTAATCTTCGAACAAGGAAACAATATGTTCCCGATAAAGTCTGTAACGATGACCAGTGTTTAAGTCGGTGTAAAAACCTGAGAGAATTTTAACGACGAACTTCCAATTCGACCAGTTGAATGTGGCCACAGTTGAGCAAACGATGTCAAAGCTTGAAGCTTACCGAAGATTATTTGCATTTTCCAAAACGCACTTCCTACAGTGTATTTATTAGATTGATTGCTGTCATTAGGAATGATTTAATCATCATTCGTCGACAGGTTATTTATAGAGAACTACTCTCGGACGACCAAACAACTATCCTACACATCCATGAAGCAACCTTATACATGAGTGTCAGTTTGAAACCAGGAGTACCGAACCACTTACCAAAGTGAGTGCAACCGACGTTTAGCAAATCAGATAGCTTGACGGCAAACATCCGGAAGGAAGTAACGTAGTTGATCGTCATGCACCATCGGATGACGTAGTATGTGATTGATTCAATAAGGTATTCCCGCATTCTGTCAACTGAATGTTTGCTTCAGTATACAGACGGACACGGCTGTTTTGTTTTATGTATACAAAACTAACTGCCTGTGACTGACTGTAGTAATAACCAAACAGGTTTTAAACTGACTTTTTTCTGTAATCGTTCCGTGATTCAGAATTTTACAAATTTCACTCGTCTATACTAGTTGTAGCGCAGCGAGATTTACTGGAACGTAAATCGCGTAATGTCTTTTGTATGCTTATTCGAATTTGCAATAGGAAATGGTGTATTCAATTTCCTTCTGACTAGTTATCACTCTCTGACTCTTTCATCTTCACAAAAACTTCAATAATACTCAATTCAGAACTGCCCATCTACCTCAATCGATTCTGCTAGTAAGTATGTAGGTCAGGTACTGCACGCACCTTGTAGTTGATCTGAGTAGTGAATTTACATTGGTTTTCATTCTGCAATCTATCACTAGTCTCAAAATAGGTTTGGGAAATTCGTGTGAAGTGAACCGTCCTGCATCTTAGCAGATTTAACCCACGAGAAGTTTCAGATCTACTGACTTATTCCATTACCTATGCACCTCTACAGCCTACATGGTTAAGAAATACCTTCTACCAGTCTATGACTATCTGGTCGATCGTATTCGAGAAGTGGACAGTGAGACGTTGATTTTCTACGAGCCGCTAACCTACGGGATATTTTTCCCAATATATGAAGATCTATCTGGAACTGGATTCAATCGTGTCCCTGGGATAAAAAGTGATCCGAAAGCGCAACAAAAAAGTGTTTTATCGTATCACTACTACTGTTGGCTACTACAAACTGGTGATCCCAGCAAAGAGATGCCTCTATGGAAACGGAAAATTTGTGATGAGGTATTCTTTACAATACTTATAGCGATCATTATTTTTAAGTGTGGCGTACTTGTTTGTTGAGAAACGTGGTTCTAACTGTAAGTTTTGCTAGCCAACTGATAGCCAAGCAGTCGGTTTAATAACCTTTCTCTGACATATTTGTAGAAAATCTACTGTGAATGGCAACTTTCCAGAACGTATACCTTACGATTCGCGACGTCATGGAAACACAATTCAAAGTAGAATGTAATAGGTATTACGATAATTATATCATTTTTGTACGCTACACTTAATGGATCAGTACTTATACATTCACATATATGTCCGACTAACCCACTTCGTAAATATTTATTAAGACTGAAGTTCTCCAGTAATAGAGATCACTGGGTATAGTGCCAAACGTCGACCATCATGCCTCTTCCATTTGTTGACCACTTCTCGGTATGCAATAACGAATCTTCACATATGTGTTCAGCCACAATCGCTGACTTGTAACCTTATACAGGAAACCAATTTTGGTACGCACATTCGAAGTGGATTGATTTGAAAGGATGTCGAAATTTAAAAAAAATTACCATCAATGGTAATGTTGTTCAGTTTATAATTACCATGATGCACCCCTATTCGCTGTTTAGTATTGAACACTAGGCTTTATTAGGGAAAAGACTTCATGTACTCCACTGTTAAACAGACTAATTGATCATCCAAGTTGAACTTCACCCACAATTTATCGCAGCTGTCAAATTCCCATAGACTTTCCAGTCAGCCCCTTTCGAAAAGAAGCACTATAGTCGAGTTTCGCTCTCATTAGAACTCGTCAGTAGTGCCTATCCTCGCCATTGCCGGGACTAGAACCACGGCCATGCTGTTCATCAGGTAACCGTGTTTACCACTGCACCATTGACCTCACATTGGTTCAATTCCCGGCAGTGGCGAGGATGTGCACTACTGACGAACTCTAATGAGAGCGAAACCCGAGTCTAGTACTTCTTTTCGAAATGGGCCAACTGGAAAATCTATGGAAATGTGACCGCTGCGATCTGTTGTGGGTGATGTTCAATCTATATGACGTCATGAAAGTTAATGTAGAAAAAATATCACCCCACGTTGGCACACTATAATCAATTTGTTAAGCGCGACAGCAAATGAATGATTATTAACTGAATTTAAGTGAAGACATTGATTTTCTTCTGACGTCAGTGTGACCACCACTCCAGCTTGAGCGAAAGATTCGGCACCGGTATCACCGGAGATTATGATGCAAGAGCGCTTAGATCGATGAGTATCAATGGATGAGCACAAGCGAATAACGAAATTAGGTTTGTAGATTCGAGACTTAAAAGCGTAATCAATATTGAGCAACATGCTTTCTGGTTAATTCGCTAAAACAGCTTAACCACCTAATTTCTACAGATCACGAATCGTGAAAGCGCAATTGTTTTCCAGTTATCGTTGTTCCAAAAAACAGTCCTTAGATGGAAACAGTATGAAACGGTACAATCGGAGGCTGAGTAAAATGATTAGATGAGAGTATCTTGCAAATGTCACTGTGGAAAGAACAATATTTTGTGATATTTACCGGTCACATATGTCTTAGAAAAAGGTTGATTCGACAGGCTGTTTCTGGATTTTCTGATTCAAACTTCTGACCTACAAGACAATAAAATATGGGGTTATCGTGTGGGATTCCAGGAGAGTCAGTTTACTATAAGCGCAATGGATAAATTTAAACCTACAATGCAATTCTGAGTGTGACCGGCAGAATTAGGCTCGTAATGTATAATACGCCGATAACCACAACTGTGTTGGGGGATAGGAATGAGGAAGAGCTGTTATGTACTCATTAAATAATTGTCGTACTAACTGAACACTTCTGTGCAATCAATAGTACGACAAACAACCTTATTGGTTCAGCTGATTTTCTTCTGGACGCTTTTCATTATTTTTTTCTCACGTGATGTTTTCCGCTAGGAAAGCGGCTCGTATCACTTTAGCTTTCTGATTCAAAGCAGTACGTAGGTTTATCAACCACGTAAAAGTAACAGATTAACGAAAACTATTTAAAATCTTATCACGTATCAGGGCAAACGATCCAGTTTTCAAATTTATGTATTACCGGCACAGTATATCAAGTAAAGATTATTGATAAATGATAATGTTTACAGTTGAATGCACAGACAGTCTAAGCACTGTTATAATTGACCTTTCTGAGTAGAAGGTTGTATACGATTACCTAAGTGTCCGGAACATTTGTATTCTGACCATATAGGAAAATTCGTGTTGTTGAAAACGAGCTGAACTCTCCATTATCTGTACTTTTACAGCTACTGATGGAAAGTGTGTTTAATAACGCTCGTAAGTCCCGCAGAACAAGTGGAGGTGGGACGTTCCTCACAGAATTTGGACTATGTGCGCCCGATGGAAATGAAAAATCGATCAATACTATTGAGTGCAACACCGTTTTGAACAAAGCAGATGCTCATTTTCAATCATGGACATATTGGGATGGGAATTTCATTGATAATATGGGAAATCCGGTTCTCACTCAGGTTAGTTAATTGGAGTTTTTCGATTGATTGTGATTCTCTTTGTGTGTAAAGTAGTTTTGATGATATTGTCAGAAGCATCAAAGATGACGATGAGGAAGAAATGACTGTTACGCAAACGAACCATTTAGCTCTATATGTGAAGTTAGGCAGCTATTCAACAATCGAAGAGGTCAAATTAACTAACCGATAGGCGAGTTCATTGTGATCAATGCGTTTATTTAAAGGAAGACGCATAGTTTACGTCTTTTTTTTAAACGGAAATTGTCGACAACTGTCGAATGTCATATGTCGTCAGAATGAATAAAGTAAGCAGAAATAAATCAGACATTTCAATTGTATTATGCGCTTTCGGAACCATTTTTACCATAAGATCAAGTTGTGACTACGAGCTTTGTTAAACTTGTTGATCACTACTCATATTAGAAATGATTAGATGAACTGGTATATTATCCATATCCGACTGGCTTTGTTTTTACATATACATACTTGTTAGCTGGTCCGTTTTAAGCACAATAATCGTATATCAAACTGTAAACTTTTAACACAACCGAATAAATTCGACAGGAGCAAAAATGTAACTTTATCAGTCTTTCTCGAATTAATCGGCAAACATTTCAGTACACATTGGAATTGTAGTCAAATGAATAGATCTCAAGTTAAAACTAGAACGGATAAACTTTACCAAGAAGTTCGGACAATTACTTGCAAAATTCTTATGAACAATCAAACGAAGACATTAAACAACAGTGAGATGATTCAAGAAAGTAAGTTTTAGGCAGTGAGAATTTGTTTACGAGAATTTCAACAATAGCCTACACACAAATGACAAATCCATCTAACCACGTAAGCTTCGTGGATAGCTATGAAGAGCCAATCATTTCGTGTATACACTCACTGTCCGCCTGAATACTATAGATTGTAGGAAACCACGGGTTTAAAGAGGTACATAATATTACTGTATCAGTATGAGTTAATGCATACGTTTAAATCGAAAGTTTAATATCTTTACAAAACAGATGATTATCGAGATACGAAATTGGAGGATGTGCAACCACCAATAGTTGACTGTACGAAATAAGCATAGCCGATAAGTTAGTGACCATGATTATGTGTTTGGTTCAGTCCAGACATGTATCCAAAGTCATGAAACTGAACGGATTATGTCGCAGCAGCCATTCTTATTTTGTATAATGGACTGTTAGGTGTTACATAACTAGAAGTCAAAAAGACATTTTTTCTGACACTGGTAAAATATCAGAAAATTTCTTAAATATTTGCTGATTAAAACTGGCTTATTCGAAATATTCCCCTGGATGCAAACTTCCTTGATATGCTTGATATTGTGTTAGATTTTGATGAACACTTTTAAACTCACTTTCGAAATTCATTGCATTCTGTTTTATCTAACCATTAAACAGGTGAAGTCATTTAGCCGTGCTTATCCACAATACACTTATGGAACCCCTCAATTGATGAAATTCAATGTAGAGACAGGCGAATTTGACTATCACTTTGTGACAACACCTATTCAATTTGAGCAGGTAGATGTGGCAGATATATTCTTACCGAACAAGGTACACTATCCAAATGGTGTAAATGTTGAAGTGTCACCGGCTGTCGTACGCAGTAGAATAGATGGAGACCTTTTGATTCTATCAATTCCTGAAGGATCTATTCAACTGCCTATCTCGGTTCAAGTGAAAATTACGGCCAAATAGAATGGCAATCCCGACCGAAAAACAAGCACACCAAACTCTCGATGTCCGCTATCCAAACCGTTTTGATTTATTGAAAATATTTCTAACCCAAAATATATTGAGATTAAGATGTTTTACAGTCGAATGCTGATTTCATGTACGTTATTTCTTTTACTGTTATCAAACTGGCTAATTGGAAGTATATTTATTGTTCATACGTCTCTTCAGTTATGCGCGTCTTGCCTCATATATAAACACTACTCCTCCAAACTGAAGTTTATCGAGAATAGTTAGCAAAATTAATACGGTAGTTATAAATTCTAACGGATGAGGATATATGCAACCCTGACAGTATAGACGTTAAAAAAGCCGGTAGGTTGCAGATTTCATACCACAATATAGCGTGAATTTGATAACGGAGAGGACTAGAAATAAGAGAGAAAGTTGATGAGAGAACTTTTGTTAAATGGTGCTCTCATAAGCTCTCAAAAACTTGACCGACATTATTTGTTAAACATATATTCGTCAGCAAAATCCCCGTTTTCATGTTTGTTTTCCAAGAATAATTCCAATCAACACCTGAATAAAAACACAAAATTACGGTACAAAGGCTATGCAAAATCGTGGATAAAACTACTCTAAGTACGATTTGCTAAATTCTTTCCCGACAGTCAAGTTACCCATTTACAATCCAAGCAAAGTCGTGAGACAGGTCCTTTTGTCCACCAACACTTGGGATGATGTCCCGATTATCCAACCGGAAGTTGGTAAAATACAAGGAACTCTGAACAGATAATGTTACTATGAACGACAGGATATCATTTAACGAACGGCTAGCTTGTTGTACTAATCAATTCATATAAATGTAAATTTACACTGCTCATCAAGCAGTCACACCAACAACTGAGGAGGAATATTCGTGATGTATATCGCAACTTTTGCAAGCAGCAAGTTTGGTCACGCCTCCTGACCAGAACACGGGAAGTGATGGTGTGACGTGGGCTTATTTCCGTCTCAGCCAGGATCCAATGTGATTTGCTTTTACTCAGACTTGAACTTATATAGAACGACGGGGCGAGTTAAGGGGGAGAGATCATTAGGTCAAACTCATCATCCTATCAACAACGGCATGAAACACTAATTAGTTACTGACAAAGTAGAAATCACAACCAGTGGGTTGTTCAGCCTAGTTCGGTGCAAGAGTTTGCATTGGCTGTTTAATTCTATGAGGTGTCGTTCTTTGGAGATATGTCTTACCATCCCGGTTCATCAAATGAAACACTCTTGAAGGTCAAGTTTATTTACTACCTATCGCGGATATGAAGAGTTAGGAAAAATCCATGCAATTTAAGCGTTCGTCGATAAGTGCAGATCGTGTAGTGGGGATAAATGGAACGTCAGGTTAGAGAATGGATATGAGACTGGGTTGCGAAAACTTCTAGGTGGTCTTGAATGGCAGTAAATTCAAAAAGTGGGAAGAATCTCCCTCGGCTCCATACATCAAATAGAAAACAAAGATAAGTAGTGTGAGTAACTGATCAAGATGACTGTCATGACTGTTCAATTAGACTGATATGATCAGTACAGCATACAAATGTAAAGTGATTCATGCTCACGTGGTAACATATAAATGAGGCCTTGGCAACACACGTTGAGATCAACACAAGTCTGCGCTCTACAATTTATCCAGCAGCGTTCTTGATTGAATATAATGAATTTTAGCAAACGCCTAACACATCACAAACAACAATCAACGAAGTTCGGTAACCTACGTAATAAATGCTGACAAGAAAACTTCAAATTTGCAAATAAAAAGCTTCAAGACGCTTAACGGTTGCAAACGTTCCCACAAGAACGGTCGATGCAAGATAGCCATCATCATTGGAACTGGGGTATCTGAGCTTTGGGTCATAATCTGAGTTGACTTAGATAATCTTCGACATTCCCAGACCCCTTGCGACGCTACTTGGTTTGTATGAGGACTGGAATTAGGCATCTGACACGTGCACCCGTTCTGAGGTTTAGGAACATGCTGACTCTCGAAATGATTTAACTGGAAACACACAGTTCACTTGTCACTATTCATTATATAGACTGTTCAACTTCACAGCCTCCCGTAAACAAGATGCGAATAACCCGTCAAATTCGACTTTGTTTCGTCATCAATACTACTGGACTGAATTAAAGTGTACCGGAATACAGACCTATTTCGATCTCTGAGATCTTTTGTATGTTGTCCTTGTCGCTCCCACTGTTTCTTATTATGTAGATGAAGTTGATGGAACGGATTCAACACAGCATTTCTATCAAACATTACATCAGAAGATCTAAACTTTAGGAATTATTCGTTACTGTTTAAAGTGTTGTATTTAAAAATAACTTACGCGGAGCCAAACCTTCATTTTGTTTGCACCGATCAGTCACGATAATTGTATGACGCTTAGGCCCCACTCACCTCATTGATTTGGTGTTGTCCGTCTAACGTTCTCCAGTCTATATCTGCCGAGCGGTTTCCGGATCTTTCTAGCTTACAAGCAACTTAACTCCTTCAGCATCACGTCAATGCAACTTACTCCTGTTCATTTTTCGCTGTGGCCATTCGGTGAGATAGATGCCAGCTGCGAAAGGAATTTGTTTATTAATGATCATGACAAAGAAATTTTATTCACTTACATGCTTTCGGACGGCGTCACGTACATGGAAGTAACACAACAGGACGTCGTAGCCGATTACCACACGGACTGCCCTCCTCTGCGTGACCATCTAGTCCATGACAAACGTCTTCACCGGTAAGTGCTCACCCATCATATCTCGAAAAACTTCGAACAGCTTACGTAGTGAGGCATACATCTCACTACGCACGTACACATACATCACCGGTCGGCCATGTCCCATGCCATCGGTAACCAGGAATTGACACAACTTCAAGAATATCAGAATGTTCGGCGACTCACTTGTGTTTGTTGGTCCCGTGTGTGGCATCCACGTTCACCACATGCGGTAAACGTCTGAACAGCTTCACCTGCGTCCGCTGAGCAAAGCAAATATGTGTGTATCCATTGTTTTCATCCTGAACGGTACACAGGAAACCTTTCTCCGCAATATCACCAAGTACTTTCACTAGGTTCTCTGAAGCTCATTTGAAATATTACACACCAAAACTCACTGGACAAGGCGGGCTTCAACTTGCGTCGAATGTTCCCAACGTCGGCCGTTGTGATGAATTTCCCATAAACGTCCGCGAAATACTGCTTGGTGTCGGAGGTTGGTGTATTATACTCGAATGGACTCTTAGAGTCATTCATTTCACTGATTGTTAGTCTGCAGTTGGTAGGGTGGGTCTCGTATACCAAACGATTAAGTGGATGGTTGTGTTCTAACTCGAAAGAGCTAACAACCAGACAGTCATTTCTCCGGACAACGTAAATCGTGATTTGCAACAGGTCTCGCGAGAACTAAGTTGTTGAACAGGACAAATATCAACTCACTAAACACGTCGTACACCTCTGCATTCACTCTTCCGTCTTTTGTAATTCGTACAACGGTAGAAAATCCGGACGGTTCTCAGGGTTTCATCTCACCTTACCCTATCGTGTTTTAGAACAGATTTCCATCTACGGCTCGTTCCTCGAACGTAAATAACGCCGACGTCCTCCATGTACCTTTTCAGGCACTCTTGGAACTGTAAGAAAGTGTGAAATTCACGATTTTCGAAAACAGCCTTGAACGCTTCAATATAATCCATGTCTTGAAAATAAAATAGTGCCATCAGTTACTGATATGATAAACAATTTCTGTATCCTCCTGTATATTAATATACAAATTATTTCTGCATCTCAGAGTTATTTCCGCAAACCAACATCAGCCACACAGAGATTCGAAAATAACACACATTTAGGTCGTTTTCATTTATCGCTCAATTAAAACAAACTCACAGGCCTCCGTAACACACATTTTGGTTACTTTTATTCCTGTACCAGATACCGAGGTGAAAAAGCGGAATATGTGGTAAAAAAAATTTAACCACGATAACGGAAGAAATCATTGTCTACGGCTAGCTCTCGGCTCCAACACTCATCACGTGAACACAAAACTCAGAGCCGGGACACGTGCAAACAACATTTACTGTAACGCAGTGTGGTGCTAAACTTAGGTTTACAGGCGAATTTGATAGCTCAGTGTGGTACAATCATATAAGCTCATAATTTTCAGGTTAAATGCCACCTAGAAGACGTTGTAAATTCACGATCTTATCAAGTCGAAGCCCATCTGTGGAGTCTGTTCTGACTGTCTGTTACACTACCGATTGTGCCAACCACTTAGTTACATGTTCAACCACTCCATGTCGGAATAATTATCAGTAACCTTGGTTATGTAATTCAAGACAACTGTAATATTATCGTTAAATATTTTTGGGCTCACAGCGGATGACCTGGAACAAACAAGGAATCGAAAGTCTGAACAGTTTAACACGGTTGTATAACTTGATCAACCGAAATGAAGTGACAATATTTACCATGTGTCTGGACAGAGCAAAATGCCTGGTGATCGACTTAACCGTACAGTGTGATGATGTGTTGTAAATAGATGATACATAAGTTACAAACATTGTTATCATATGTTATTATTTTGCTAGTGTAATATCACAGCGACAAATCAGTCGACTTGAAGATCCAACCAGTGTATAGTTTTCATAAGCGGTATACCCGTTTGGCCGATTCTTACTACGAATGACCCTCCCATGAGTTCTGTAATTAGTTGGTATATCTTATACAAAAGTAGTAATTTGGTGTTCACTCACTGCTGTTGTGAGTAGCTATATTTTAGTAGGTACATTTTCCACATGTACATCGGTCGCTATTCTCACTTTTCTGCATCTCTCATCTGTACAAAGAATGTTAGGTTTTTATTTCAGTAGTGATGGTTCCAAACAAGTTGATGACTTCGGAATAAGACGTTTATTGAGACAATTTCTAGTTGAGCTTTTCATCGCGAAACTGGAATAAAAGCTTCACTGACAGACGCACGAATGATGTATCTTGTTAGGCGTTAAGGTCAAAGATAATCTTGAGAGTCACGTAACTAGGTTCAACACCCTGCATCTAAACACTCGTTTTACAGATGGACGTGAAGCCAATAACTCTTCAGCTTTTCCTGATGTAGTAATGAACCGGAACTGGGACTAGACAACGAAACATTAGGTTTATGGAAAACCTACTTGGGCGTGACAGTATAGCAGTTTCCTCAGTATCCTACAAGTACAGCACAAACCCTCTTGGATTAGAACACTGTAAAAGGTCATCAGGAAAAACGATCTGTAGAAATTTGAAACATTGAGTTCCCTTTATACAGTTCATCAAGACCGCAAGGAGACATATTACGAAATGCAGGCATTTCGTTTATTCTCATCAGTCGATTACATAAAACATTCGGTCATATAGGATAAACGAATGGCGACAAAACACTGAAATGAACGACCACAGTATGGGTGCAATCAGGATTCACAGCTATGGTAAAAACAATTGACGCGACACATTTGGAGGACAAACAGGTCGCTAGAGCAATGAGCTAAATCTGTGTCAATCAATAAATCAGTTTGATAAACTCTATGTGCCAGTCAACCGAAACTTGGCTTCACCTATCACCCAACACGCAGCTCTGCCCACAACAGAAATTCCTGTATAGTTTCGCATAATCAAGAAGTGCGATCCTGTCAAATTGTTGAAGTTCTTCGGACTTTTGTTGATCACCCACTTCTACCGTGCGAACAAGAAGATTTGACAGTTACACCGAGCCTGACCTGAATTTTACAACCAAAGTTAAACGAATTTGAAGAAACCATTAGTAATCTCTCACCTTTCTGTTGATGGGCTTTAAGAAATTTGGTTGTTGTGATTTGAACACTACTCACATTTGATGGCAATTTTCGCATTCATGTAGACTTTTTAGGTGGTTTATTTTGAGGCACAATCGTTAATACACTTGTTTCATGGTTACTTGAATCAGAGTTCAGATCCGGAGCGCGGCAAGGATAGGCACTATTAACCAGCCCTAGAGGCGATGTTCGAGGCTGTTACTTCATTCTTTCAGGGAATTGACTTAAACTGTTCATCTTTATCTGAAATGGTATGCAGTCAAAATGGCTTTTTCGTTACTAAAGTGCTAACCTACCGTTAACTGATGCAGGCAGACACACTGCTGCGGATCAAACGGCAGCAATGACATGCATGTACACACAAAATACCTTGTTCGACGAACAGTGCGCGGTTAACTTTGAATTTGCCAGTCATTTGTACAACTGCTCTACTACCAACTGGCAACTGTTTTCGGTTGTTTCAAATGTACAAGAGTGTGAAGTAGATTTCAAACTCTGAAAGTAAACTGTACAACAGTAACTGACATCAGCCTACTCATGTGGATTAGGCAAGAAAAGTACACAGCACATATTCGTCAGTCGTTCTTGTTTGTAGTGTACACCAGCTATAGCACATTCATCGAATGGTGATGGTCCCAACAGTGGTCAACGCTTACCAGCGAACGAATTGTGATTGATTCATCGGAACTCTGAAGAGAACGATGAATGATCGACTTATGTCGGATGATCTGCAATGACACTCGTGATAGATTTCCTTTCAACTGTCCTGATTTATATATCATGATGTTCGTTGGTTCTAGATCAATGTCAAGTCGTACGACCTACGTAATTCGCTGAGTTACCCCCAGGCGAACAAGTAAATCACTACAAATCAGTCATAGATTCGACATTTGTCCTTTAGATTTAGAGTGACTAGCAGAGAACCGATGAATAGAATAACCAGTCTGACTGCAAATGAGAGTTCTTTTGAGAAATCTGGTAAGACAACGTGACAGTGATTCGCTCAATGTAACAGCCACCAAGATTTTATCAAAATTGTCTTTCTTAACTTCTTCTCCTCTCACATTTTTCTTCGCTATTGTGCTCACGTCCAAAGATAGATAAAACTTTTTCTGTTTGTCAAGCCTTAATCCACACATCTTCATGTGATAGTAACCGTGAAATCTTTTCAAAATGGGCTCTCATGCGCAACCAATGTTCTTCTAACTTCATGGTTGGAATTTCCTAGATCCATTCCAGAAATTCGTCAATTCCTTCTTCAGCGATAGTGCGCAGCTTCTCGCCACCTCGTTTTTCATGTATGTTCCTTATCACATCGGTAAGCAACCAGATGTAGACACTTTTGTGATTGGCTTCATTAATTTTAACCGGTGTTCGCCAGTCCTCCCCGTAGAATTCATAGGAAGTCAATTTTGCAAAGAGCTGTTTTCGGTAATTATCATCAGGCTATTACATAGGATAAGTGCGAGTTATATGAGAATTATAACGTGTCAAATAGGTCATCAAAAAAATCACTGGAGTGGTGCGGATTACAGTCTACTGGGGGAGGGTGGGTGAATATATTGGAGTGTTACGCATGTCTGTCATGAGACTTGTTCATCAGTGTTACGCATGTCTGTCATGAGACTTGTTCATCAGTGTCGAGTGGTTCACGCTTGCGCGGGTTTTAAGCGGATGTGGAATGATTGGCCAGGGGAGGTGGAGGGTTTGTACGAATTGTTTTTGGGCACATGGGCAGGGGTTGTGGTGTCTGATAGCAATAGCCTCGGCCGTTGATAACAACCGCACTCTGACAGCTCTGGCTTGTTGATGAACTAAGTAAGGGGATTCAAATGCACTGATGGGTGGTTGGTCAGCCGTTTGTCTGTTCACTCAGAGCCTTGCTCAGAGGAGCGGCCATTTAACCCAGGATCTGCTTAGTCGGCCAGGGAATTTTTATAATGAGGAACAGCACAAGTCGCTCAATCTATCCTTCTAGAAGTTTTTACTATTAAAACAGAAAGGATATGTTTTTGGTTTCCTTAGTACGGATCCTTAAAAAATAAGCTCACAAAACAGCATTGTTGTGGAACAAACACTTCTGCTCTGTTTACTCATATAAATTTATCACCTATAGCGCAGAGACTGAAAGTTCCTCGACATCCTCGCACGTATTTTTGATAGCACACTTTATTACGTTGTGCAATTTTCATCACTACTGCTTCATTGAAAGATTGTTCAATAGACCACTTAAACCATGGCTTCGGATTTCTTTGGACAGGAGTATAAACTGCCTAGTGGCAAGCGTCAGGGATGCCCCAAGTTCATATCCACGTCTTCAGTTCAGTATTTTCCTATTCATCACTTGAGCGCGGTCCAGCAAGTCAATGAAGTCCAGACTGTGATGAAAAACATCAAGACGAAACAATGGATCGGAAGCATTCACTATCCCACATGGTTGATATTTTTGTATGCTCTCTGCCGTATGTAGCCTATGTAGTATATGAAATAATTCGGACTCTGTAATGTAGCGTGACATATTCTTAGTTGAACGTTGTGGCCTTGAATGGAACATATTGGCTGTCTCTGTCGTTATGTATCCACCTGCGGCTGACCGTCTGTGGCGTTTTTCGGATTTGTACGATTGTATGAATTTCGGAGGTTTGGTACTCTGAAGGCTTGGAGTGTTTGAATTATGTTTGTAAAGCACTTGGGAACAGTTTCCTAACCACGTTGTTCTTTCTTGTTTGCAACACTGTTCTTACCTAGAATATGTCGACTGATACGTGTTATTCAGTCAATCGTCACATGCTATCGACAAAACGTTGATGACTTGATTTACGAAAAAGCCCCCTACAGTACCGTCAAAGTGTATATCCTTCACTCATATTTATAAGCTATGTTACTAATGACATCATCACCAAAAGTATAAACACTGTCGTCGGACGTATGCACGTGTTGCTGGTGTTGATATCAGTTTCCATCTCAGCCACGTCTTTATAACAAAAGCACTGTCATATTCTGTGTACCAAGTTCACTAGTCTTACGGGACAAGCTACGTAGGTTACAAAACACGCCGGTTACCTAACTAGAGCATCACCGAAAGCGGTTGGTGGCTATCCGATGGAAACTTACACTTCTCTAAGTATTTCTCATTTGGCTGAGACCAACCATTCTCCCACTTTCGATCTAAATAGGTTGAACATTGTAACCTAGCTATGATTGGGACAAGATTCATCTGTATTTTGATACCCAATCACAAGCCGGAAAGAGTGTGAAACGTATGAGAATGTCGTGGTCATCCACTACTGGTTGAGATTTGCTAGACTCACCCCCCTTCAATATGTAACTTTAACTCAAATGGTAGACCATGCCCGTGTCTTCATAATTTGGCGCATCTGTGATCGCGCAACTAGGTCAGCTTTTTAGATGAAACCCAATTGTGAAAAGTCTGGGCTTCTAATAGACTCGAACCAGCGACAGAAACCCAATGCTTCAACGCGGCAAGCGATCTATCAGCTGAGTTACGAAGCCACGTCAGAAGCTCGGAAATTTCACATTTGGACTCGGTTACCCGCCCGTCCTACTGTGTCATATGGAATCCACCAAATGATCAATAGGGTCAACTGCCCAGGCAGGATTTCTCAAGCAGTTCACGTTGGAATACACCAACCCCATTGTTGAGCATAGAAATTGTATTACTAACAAGTAGTTTGACAGATTGATGATTTTAGATGAGACTCAATTGTGGAAAGTCAGGGTATCGATTTCTCACAGTTGGGTATCATTTAAAATCACAAATCTGTCAAACAATTTATTAGTAATCGGTCAGTTTTGTTCATGTCATGCTCATTAATCGGGTAATATCGTTCAAATTTGAAATCGTTTTACCTAACTATCATCGCAACAGACTTATATCCTCGTAATGTTTATAACTTATTGACGAATCACTGGAAACGAATTTATCCGCTGCACCGTATTTCTACGAAACTTCATTCAGTGAGAGCTGAATTACACTGTTACAAACACTGGAACCAGCAATACAAGATTATGGAAAGGAGCAAACGATTTTTGATTGAGGCATTGGCAGCCTAAAAGTGTTACAACTCTTCCGTTTTGGCCGCATTAAAAACATGCTAATCTGCAGAAGCGAACTGATGGTTTAAGAGTAAACAGATATAACCGACTCTGATAATAAACCGACGGAAACCTAATTTCCGTATGGTTAGACAGGTGACCTGAATTTCGATCCGCGGTTTATCAAGCCACGTTGTAAGCTACTCCGGATATCCGGCTGCTTTTACCGCGCGTTGTAGATTGTATCTGCAAAACAATGATTTCCCAGGTTATTGAAGAAGGATGTTACCAAAACCTGTTTATCCTAAGTTAAAATAAAACCATCATGCTGTACCTGCTGCTTCGTCTAATCTGGCTTTCAGTAAACTGAACGTCTTACGGTATCAGCCAATGTATGTTGAAGCAGTAAATCAGGAGACGGCAGCTGGTTCGGAGTTCTCACCCCCATTGTGATTTGTAAGTGCGTGATTACAGTTCAGTTTCTTCTTTGGTGAACTAAGTTGTCTTTCATTCTTCTTTGTTAGCTTCAGTTTTACGCTACTCTGTGTCATCGGTGCTGCTGAACTACTTCAGATTCGAAGTCGGGTTCCCAAAAATATACTCTATTATGAATCCTGTTAACCCAACAATATTCAACCGAAACATGACCCATTATATACGTTGCATGACAGAAGGCGTCTGTCGGTATAAAAGAGTAAAATATAGCTTACCTTTATTCTGGACCAGTAGATTATACGTCAGAATGGACTTGCTCTTAAATGCATTCAACAGATTGATTTGTCCATGCGTGAATGCCAACTTACTGTCGTTGTGCGGAGTACCTGGACACCGTTTATTCGATAAACAGCTTTAAGATAGTTGTTTGGAATGATGCTATTATAATTATAATTATTAATAGCATTGTGTCGGATAACTAAATCGTAGGCCCGAGTATTCCAACACTCCATGGAATACGTCAGCGCGGCGACAGTGTATGAACAAAAACCCACAGCGAGTAGAATGCAAGCAACATGGGTGACCGGACGAGACATCGATCAACAAAATCGAACCAAGGGGCGGGAAATGGCAAGGAAAAACTCACAACAGACGGTGTCAGCCCCACATAAACCAGGCAGAAGTACACACGACGTGCGACTGGAAACCGGGTGTGTGTTGTGGAATGGAATTCCGGTTCACAAACGAAAGCGCGCGCGTGGTGTTGGAACGAGCGAGTTGTACAATAAAGATCGTGCTCTACTGAATGACTTTTTAGTGCATTATGATTGCCTCTGTACATGTGTTCAGTTTTCACTGAGTTCTCAGGAGACCCACTGTTGTATGACAGATAGTTTCGTTGTGAGTAGTATACTACTCATAAGTAGTATATTACTCACAGGTAACATTCAGGAACAAAAGGGCAAGCTGCGAACGCTAGGAAGACGATGGACAAGAAGAGACTATGGGAATAGCGTGTACGCGCTACGGCAGAAGTTCCACCAAGGCGGATGACAATGATGTATGTGGATGCATGTCTGAATTGCAAATGAGTGTGCACGTTTGTGGTTTGATTTTTGGCATGACCTGTACGGGAGTTTGCGCAATAAACGATTTCTCAGGCCAGGCGTCTTTTGCGGTCACAACACCATTACTAAGTGAATAATGAGTTCCAGATGGGCTACACAGTAGCGGACGATTAAATTCTTGATCCAACAGCCTTTACTCGACGGGCGAAAACAAGCACCAAATGGACCGTGGATTGGTTAGACCTTACCACTGGTTTGGTCGGTTACTCCAATCTGGTTCTGACGGAACTGTAGTCAAGAGCGCTAGAAACACGTACAAACTCTCACCACGTAGCGTGTGGTCTACGTTAAAAATCATACATATTGGACGTTTACTCCTCTGATTAGTATCTTTCCAACTACCTAGCCTTTACATCCCGTCGGGGAGTACCCCAAAAAACTTCTTTCAACTGTCACGTTCATAATGTTACTTACGATTCTCCTTTTCTTTCGAAACCCCCAAATTTACCCTTCAGCCATCTGGCTTACGCAGATGCTATCATATTAAGCGCCGATCCCAAGAAGGACCTGGCGATTCGCTTAGAGTACCCTCAACCAAACCTGTTTAAACTAAAACTGGCTATCAGGTTAATGAAAACATTCATTACACACATAACGGCTGATGAATATCGGATGACTATCAAGTCGGATAACCCTCACTATTCACTATCAACCATTTTATTTCATCCTAAATTTCAATCACATTAAGGAAAGCTCGTAACAGCCCATTCAGTAAGAAAACCAAACATCCGACAGTGGTCAGTAGAGACCTAAGAAGGATGGTCAAGAAAGTAACACACGTCACCATAAACCACAACAATGGATACAACTTTATCGTCAGTAATTAACCCTAGTCTCGAACACCGATTGACACAAGATGTGATGCATAAAATCGCAAAAACCACTAAACATCACAATCAAAACAACATTTCGGCTAGCTCATTTGGAGAGGAAGTAACGCACTCAAGTTTCGCTCTCACTATAACTCATTAGTAGTGCACATCTTCATCCGGACCGGAATTTGCATTCCGGTGTTCACGCTCGTGAGACTATCGCGTTAACAACAACGTCTGCGACCTCAAACTAAACCTAAGCAAATGATCATACACAAACGCTCAACCATAGCCCACTGTGAATAGCACTTAGAGTGATTGATTCTTTCAGAATGAGAATAATCAGATTCGTTTTGTTGTACCTATTCCATAACCCTGTTATCAAAACGTCTCAGTTTGGCTACAGGTGTCTTCATTTAAACATCTGAACCTGATTCAAATCTTTCATAGAATTACGGGGATTTTGAACTGGGCTAGCCGAAAGACATATGAACGTGAAAGCCAGTGGTATTCAGTTTGAAACGACTTAAACCTTTGAACATCCAATACAGATTTGGTTGTTGCCAGGACACTACGATCTACGCACGTTCCCTTCATGGATAGACCACAAATTTCATGTGGGCGCTCATTCATCAAAACCGAACTAGCAGTCTTTAAATGGGACGTGGTTTTCATAGCAGAAGTAATATTATAACCCGACCAGCCGTGCGGAATCAGAACACGAGACTTGAGAGCGTACACTGAATTTCTGCCACCCAACGGGTGACCAAAACGAATGTGACGTTGCCCATAAGCATGACCAGCCTGTCAAGCAACCAATCAGAAAACAGAAACCTATTGATCCAATTTAGCCAGATCGCCAACGCCTGGTAAGACAAATAAGCGGGCGTTGGGACAAAAGTACATCGACTATCTGCAACAACGGGAAAGCGTCCGTAACAAGTAACTGTCTGTGATCCTCAACATCTACACACAATGGTTCCAGCCAGACTATAGAAATACGGACTCTCACGCATGAGCACTTCATTCACAATCATACTGGCAAGTCTGCAAATTACCTTTAATAGTCATGGATTTCATACAGATTGAACATCACCCACAATAGATCTCAGCTATCGCATTCCCGTAGACTTTCCAGTCGACCCCTTTCGGAAAGAAGCAACAGACTCGAGTTTCGCTCTCATTAGAGCAACACGTCAGTAGTGCGTATCCTTGTCATTGCCGGGACTGGAACTCCGATCACGCCTCCATGAGGCAACCGTGTTAACCACTGCGCCATTGACCTCACATTAGGCACGATCGAATTATCATATGTGAACACAACCACTTTCACTTGTGAGTAATAATCAAGTAGCCCGATCGTCTTGAGTGTTAATAAATTCTATTATTTCAACTTGGAGCGAAGTCCTAGTCGACGGGCCATCCATTGGAGTTAACAGACCAGTTACTGTGTCTCCTAGCGAGGCGATCGGGTAACCTGATCATTACTCACAGTGACGAACAGGTTGCCCGATCGCCTCGGGAGGAGACGCAGTAACTGTCCTGTTAACTCCAGTCAGTATCCGTGAAAAACAAAAATCTCCTACTACTCAACAGTATTCAAAATATCACTCACGTTAATGATTCCTGCGATTTAAACTTGGAAAGAAGTCCTAGCCACGAGGTCATGGATTGGAGTTAACAGAACAGTTACTGTGTCTCTTATCGAGACAATCGAACAACCTGATCGTCACTTACAAACGGAAGTGGTTGAGTGTTCACATATGATAGTTCGGTCGTGCCTAATGTGAGGTCACTGGCGCAGTGGTTAACACGGTTGTCTCATGGAGGCGTGATCGGAGTTCTAGTCCCGGCAGTGGCGATGACGTGCACTACTGACGAGCTGCTCTAATGAGAGCGAAACTCGAGTCTGTTGCTTCTTTTCGAAAGGGGCCGACCAGGAAGTCTATGGGAATGTGACAACTGCGATCTGTTATGGGTTATGTTCAGTATATATGCAAACCAACATCCTCTACTACGCATCAGTAACCATGGGTTTATTCATTCAGTTTTCCATCGTATTCTGTTTTTCACAGAATTTTTCTAAACGAAAGTTGATGACTTCTGAGCATGTCCATACAATGTTCCATAAAAACATATGACCTCTGGAGGAGTGAACCCAACACGAATTCCACTAAGAACAATACCTACAACACGTCTGACAACCACAGTTCCTGCCTACAACTCCACGTTACCTTAGTCTTCTGAGTCGTGATTTCGTTTGAACGTAACCATTCAAATTTCGACTCACGACAGAGGGTTAAAAACCATATACTCGCCACAAAGTATCTATTATTGTAAAAAAAACTATATGTTAATGCTAACTGAACACAGTGTTATTCTCACATAGTCTTTCTATGCTTGGGGCTATGAACCTAAATGAACTTACTCCTTTCATATACATACATCGGCTTGAAAGTGAGTAATATGTCAAAATTTTCAACAGCCCACATTACTGTTCTCGGCTTGGCGTCACTCCACTGATTATACGTACAAGAACGGCTTTGAGAAAGTGCTGTGGAGAATTAAAACGCCGAAACCGGAAGTCATCAAGATGGTAACTCGTCTCGTTGAGCGCTCAAATACTTGTTTTGTCCTTATATTAGATGGCCCTAGCATAGGTTAAAGCTGATGGTCACGGAATTGAGAATTCAAGTTATTCTTCACTAACCCAACGAAAGACTCAAACGCAGCGTATATGTCTGAGACCGGATATCTTGTGGACGACAGCATCTATTCATAGAATACAATGACTGGCGGTCTTTATCACCATTTTCACGTCAATCTCAATGTATTCTATAGTCTAACCAATGGTCTTCCGTCGTACACCGTCAGCTTGACAGTGAGCATCATGATAGGTTGTAAGCGCGCCTCATGTCCATCGGTCGTACGGAGTAAAAAATCGCAATCTGAGGAAGTCTGTGTCGTCTTGGCCCGTACACAATGGTGACAAAATGAAATCTGTCCTGCTCGTCAAGACACCGATCCTTACCAATGGGAAGGTGAATGTTGTCGTTTCAAGTTCCGGGATTCATCATCATGACAAATACAACTTGTTAATGTTGTGGATTGCATCATAACCACTCACTGAGATTCGTGTGAAGTCAGAACTGTCGAAAGCACTTATTCTTAAGTGATGCGCATAAGAATGGCTATCTGGTAGATAACCAGCACAATAGTTAATAATCCGGACCAGGGTTCATATTTCTTTTTCGGCTTATTGTGATCAAGTGGAGAGTGAACTGACCGTGCAATGAGGTGCTGATTTGCGAAACAGCTATGAAGAACGATCATACCATTTCAATATATTCACAGAAAGTGAAAACCACGATTATTAGTTAATGTAACGGTCTTGATTCAAACGATGAATACAGATGCACTTAAGTCAACATTGTAGATAAAATGGCGGAGCTGACAGTATAATAAGCGAACATAGATAAGGTATTTATCATTCAATTATGCTAATTCTCGCCCAAAGACGTTTTCAAGAAGCTTTCTCCATGTACAATTACAAGCCTGTTCTTAATAATAAATAAACTAAACAAGCTATACATGGCTATTGACAAACTACTTGTAATAGTTGTTTGTATTTGAACGTTAGTATGTGGCCAGTCATATGAGAAACCGAAACCAAGAACGACGAATTATCGGGAAGAGTTCATGGTTAAAATTCATAGGATCTATATGAAATTTTAAAGACTGTGTACATCGAAATCTATGTTTGTCAATTAAGAAAGAGTACACAAGTCGAAAGAATGATGCAGTTTGCGATAGTCAATAGTAGAATAATTATGAATGAGCAAAATCAGGGGGTAACAAAGATAGAGGAAACCCAACCACATTATATCTGTATGCAATAGGGGCATTGTGACTTTGACCAGACATCTGGTTAACATCCGTGAAATGCTGAGAATATCTTCATTATATCGTAATGATTCTGATGGTCAAGTTATCTTAATATTATTTCCAGTGGTCCGAAATAAGTGAGTCAGTAATGTGCATCAGTATAACTACTGATGACACGCGTACAACAGACTCTGATAGAGTGTTCCAGATTGGGCATGCCGAACAAATAACCTCAAAGGGATCAGTTCATGTTATAACCTTTGCCAGATAGATATTTTCGCTAGGCACATGTATTTTCATTAAGGGATGTTGGAATAAACAGGGAATTCTTCTTCAGCCAGTAAATGAATATTGCGTTAGTAATCCAATTTACACTAACCCTACTAGACACACAGATTAAAACAGACTAGCTAGAAATTCACAGTTATAAAACCAGTGTTTGGTAAAACATCGAAAAATTAGTCACAACCTCAGTCTTTTGTAATGGACACAATTACATTGTCTTCTGAAGCATTCCAATCTACAGGAACCGAAATTATCAACTGGTTATTTTTAAATGAGGTTAGCAGTGTAGCCGGTTGGACCGTAATCTTTAGACCTCGAGGGTAATGAACTTGAGTAGGGACAAAGATTTCCGCTATTTTCGTTTGTTGATTCACAGGGGTCGGTGCCATTTTAAACGTGTAATGAAATTCACCGGTATCTTGATTGAAGGTAAGAGTACCGGGTCGACCATTAGTCTTCGTTGGATATGTCCGAATGAATGATTGTACCTGTTGTTATTTAGATAGAAAAAAATTCATATTCGTTACTTTGATAGAGTTTAAAAACGTTAAAGTAGATTTCATAGTGTTTAACATTGGACCTCTGGACTATTTTCTACCAGTTAGTTAACCAAAAATTTTGGTTTTCGTGGTAATCTAGTTCACACTGTTTTATAACCTTCCTGTACAAAAGTACTACTCTTTAAGGCCATAACTTCTGGCCCACAGTAATGGTAACAACAATAGGGACCTTTTACTAAACCCTCTTACAGATATATTTTATT
The DNA here is from genome assembly GCA_014338405.1 of Paragonimus skrjabini miyazakii. Lineage (NCBI taxonomy): Eukaryota > Metazoa > Platyhelminthes > Trematoda > Plagiorchiida > Troglotrematidae > Paragonimus > Paragonimus skrjabini miyazakii. Next base: position 159,407 of record JTDE01000964.1, read on the forward strand.
TGCTCAATACCATTCTGTTCAGAGTGTACAGACAATTTGCGGTGAAAATCTACTCGATGCACCGCTTATTCAAACCCCGACACAGTAGAAGATCTAACAGAGGGCCAATCCGAACGTCGCGTTAAAGATGCAACAGGATTGGACAAGCAATCTCAATGTTACGACTTCCGTCATTCGCCAATTTCTTTTGTCCTGTATTGAACCAATTAACGTACAGTTTGTGACTTTGTATGTGTCAATACGATCAGCCAATGATTGACCAGGATTTCTTCAATTCTGTTGTATATCCATAAATTCAGTTTCTTGTCTCCAGTACGACGTCTTCTTATTACTTGCGTGGCAGGTTTCAACCCGAGTACAATTTCTAGGGCTATTCGAAGTCCCTAATTCTGGGTATTACACAATTCGTTTGAATAAAAAGAACATTTGCTACATTTCAAATCAACACAAGGACTTCAACTTTGACAAAAGCTTCTATTTCCATCAAGGTGAGAGATTTACACTTTTTATTCAACTACACTGGTGACGGCTTGTTTGATAGTACAGTAAACAGTCCTACCGTTTTGCAGAATACCCCACAGAATTTAAAAAATAGTCCGTCCTTTTATTTTGTAGTGCTTAACGTTTCAAAATATTCAATCGTTCTCTTCTCTTTTCGTAGCCAACTCTTTCACAACTGTTCTATCCACTACTGCAGCCTGTCTTCTACTGTGCATGAAACTACTCCCGGTTATACCTCTGTCAAACAAAAGAATGATATTTTACCGTACAGTGTTTTAATGGGGCAATAACGTCACTTTTATACGATTTCTGCCTCGGGGAAGTATTAGCAACTAAGCATATTATTTATAGGTTTACTGTTGAATGCGTTCTTTCATACTGATTGCAGAGTTCTCTCTGGAACTTTACAACAGTTAGTCACCTCTCAGAACCATCGCGCGCTCGGCCATACTCATTGTAAAGAGTGCCACACTCCTGACGTGGTCGTATAAACACGTTTCCAACTGCTATGAGGATTCCCGCACAATCCTGATTAACGTTTCTGATTGTTTCTCGCATCCAATCAGACCCAAAGCTTTTGCCAAAAGAATCCTCTCTGATTCTATCATTCTCTTTTTTGTTGAATTTTCACAATCAATTTCAACATATTTGGTCAACTAAAGTCATAGTTTATTGTTTGAAAGTAACAAATCTGTCAACATTTCGATCACTTTCAACTTTTCACGCCTAATACTTAAACGTAGATTAGTTTTAAGGACACGTTGTGATAAACCACTTTGATAAATTAACAAGCCATATGCAATTTTTGCAACTGAGCACCTCAGCTGAAAACTTATCCTACACATGAGTACACTTCTCGTTAACTTCAGCTCACCCCATCCTTCATCGAACATTCATTTAAATAGACGAAATAGTCAAACTTCATGAGACGTTCACTACAGGTGCACAAGTAGAAAATATCTTTCGCATTCTCTCGTAATAACACGTGATTTTGTTTTATCTTCACTTCTGTCCCTCGAACTTAATAACCAAGTCTTTACTGGTTTAGACAAATTGGACTTTGTGATGAGTGTCCGGTCATAGAGAAAACACTATTTTTCCTCATGACAGTGGGTTTGACAAGCGGTTCTGACGTTTCAGTTGCCTGTACAACATTTACGTAATCGATCCAACGTAGCAGAAGTGAATAGAACCGGGGGATTCCATATCTTAAGCTAACCACTCCGAAAAGATCATATCCAACTATAGGGATGGAATAAGTGACGAGTCAGGCTAGTCACGTATATCCGAACAGGAGGAACGTGTAGGTTATAAAGGTGCACAACATATACAAGCTGTTAAACTAGCAGAAAATGCCATCATGCCATCAAATATGTCGTCTAGTTACTCTATTCTCTATTGCAAATATCTCGAAGTAGGGGATTACTTACCTGTGTGAGAATTGGGTTACCAGTTTCATCCAAGAAGTTACCATCCCAGTAAGCCCATGACTGAAAATATTTATCTGCCATCGTCAAAACTGCATTGCATTCTATTGTGTTAATCGAATTTGGATTCCCATCTGGGCCACACAATCCAAACTCAGTCAGAAACATCCCACCACCAGTTTGTGTGATCGAGGCTCGGCTGTTCTTGAACACTGATGGCATCAAGATCTGATAAGAAACCATACATTAAGTATTTAGTTCAGAAGCATTGAAAAAGGAGACGAGAAAATTATCAAAAAATTTCAGAATGCATAAAAAAGAATACCATCATTACCAGTGACAAGCAATTTATGACAAACTGATATAAGGTGGATGCAAATTAAAGACGGTTGGCGGCATCCGGAACGGATTAGCCTGTCACAGTGACCGAAACCAAAGGACGCCTGAGCTTTAGACCATCACCCCCAAATAGTTTGCGCTGCACCACTTGCGGTTGCACCAACACATCACGTATCCGGTGTAAGACCAGTGGGTGTGTGAGTAAGGCTTTTGTTTCCAGCCGGTTAATGCTGGTTAACCAATTGAATGGCTAGCACGAGACGGAAGCCCTTATCTCTGGGATGATAAACAGGGAGAGAGACTGCAATGACAGGATCTAAACTGAGAAGAAAGATGTGGAAAATTTTATACAAGAAGCATTTCAGTATGGGAGTGCATGCTAATGCACTCCCGAGATAAAAAGAATGAAGAACAAAATACAGATTGGACTACGAAAAGAACAGGCAAACCATTCATCATACGATTCACCAACAAAGCTGAAGAAGATAGTGGGTAGAAGACTACAGACACCTAGTTTTCCGAAAAGAGGAGCAGATTAGTTGCCAAACGACCATGATCTTGGTCGATGCAATCATTAACAAAAACAGAACGGATATGCTGGTATGACCTACCTGAGCCTAACTTACTCGTCGTCTCTTCGCCGGCGGTGCACTATGAGTACGCTGGTGGCCTGCTAATTGAAAGCGGCCAGTGCATTCGCGGCCGCACACATCGCAACGCCATATAGTCATGTTATCACGACATATGGCACTGATGATTCCCTTGCGCACCGCGTGTTGTTCTTTTTTCCAGAAAAGAGTGTTTTTAGGAAGTCGGAGTCACTGCCGAACAAACTGATGGATTGTGCGGTTCATACCTTTGAGGGCGTTGCGGCGGATTCTGCTCTAAACCAACAAGTCTTGTGCCGTCGCTGCAGTCAGACACATTGTTACGTTCTCAAATGGCGTTAGTTCAATTTAATACTATTATTGCCGTCATAATTGTAAAGAACGGTACAAGCTACAGGGCCCAGATTAGAGGAATGGTTTTATGTGTGAAGGTGGAGAATGCACCTTCCTTTGTAAAAAGTTGTAATCCGACTGCATATTTCACTGTCCTGGTGAGACGGTCAAACGACTACGGACGGCACGTGCACATAGCCTGATAATTTGGTTTCGCATCAACTGACCAAAATACGCCAGTTATGCTAGATACTCAAAGAAACCATATACAGTCAACAAACTATCGACCAATCTCGGCTCAAGCATTGATAGAATAATTTCAAACTTTGCACCTGACTTGATCGCCTAAAGATGTTATTCTTCACACGTTGTAATCTACGAGACAAGTCAAAGTATACTTTCTGTAAAGTCCTTCTATAGATAACGGTTTACGAAAATTACTGGTCACTAAAAGCGCTGTACAAAATTATTCATAAAATATGATTCAAATTCCCTACATTAAGTCGATTTAGATTGTTTCCTTAAGGGTTAAATACGGTTTGAATGGATGTGAAGAACACAACATTCAAAGCTTACGTAATCGCAGATAATCCGTTCTAATTTGTTCATTGACCGTCTAGGATCCACCGTCTGCAGTAGCCAGCAATAATAGTGGTAGGATAGAACGCTTCGTCCAGTTTCCGTGGGATCAGAAGGCCATCCTGGAACATGACTGAATCCTGTTCCTGTCTCCAGAAGGCCGGCAGGCAAGAAAACGCCGTAAGTTAATGGCTCATAAAATATCAACGTTCTGGAGTCCAGTTGGCGAATTCGCTTGACCAGGTAATCGTAGACAGGTAAGAGCTGTATTCTTCCAACGTATCCTGCAAAATGTAAAATTATTGTGTTTATCACAGGTTTTATACCTACCAGCTTCTTTTTAGACAAATTGGTTCTTACGAGCTTGTTGGTAAACATACCAAAGACACGTGACTCACCTGGAAGCGCATGTAATGGATTTTTGTAGAAGTTACTCGGTGGTGGCTCATTGATCAGCTCATAGCCAAGTACGTTCGATTTATGACGGAAATGTCGTACAACAGCCTCCCAAAAGTCGCTCCAGTGATGCCATGCCCCTGAAGTATTTTGGTACAACCTTTCTGCACAATCAGCACATGCATACGTCAAATAATTTTCAAACCAATTTTTCGGAGGTTTGCTGTAGGGCCAGGGATAAGTAAACGTCGAATGTGGTTCACATATTTCTTCCACAAACCATACTGGAAGACCATCATATGTGCCAAATCGACTAGAAAGCACGTCTTGATGCATATCCAATAGAACGTAAATGCCAAACTCGTCACAGGCATCCACAATCAATTCAAGTTGTTTCATGTAATTGGAGTCGACTTTGTTTTTTCTGGGCATCACACCAGTCCACATCACACCTAGGCGAACTACATTTATGCCCCAAGATTGAAACATTTTCAACTGTGTCCGATTTAGCATTTGTTCCGGATACCACGGGGGTCCTTTTTGAACAGCGTTGAATCCATGCATGAGTAATACCATTCCTTGAGAATCCACAAAATTGCCAGCTGTATCCAGCTTGACCTTGTCTAACCCTAAAGCTGAGTGTTGGAATGCTGTTAGAAGTAGACAAAACGCCAACCACAGCTGTCTCATTTTTGATATATTCTTCTTGTGGTTTATAGATCCAGGGATGTTAATTTATATGAATCGAGAATGCACACACACACGCACACGTAAATACAGAATAACACAACTACCGTTGTACAAATCGCGAACCGACTAGACTTTCGTCGTTCTCCGTTGTTTATCATTTCGTACGCGATCACTGCACTAGATCATGATTAGAAAATTATGTGTGCGGTCAACCAGTCGATACTTTAAGGGTACATGATTTAGCTGATGATTTCACTGCAGTAATAAATTTGTTTATAAATAATTCAGTTTAATAGTCACGTGTATAGAGAGCAACACACAGCAAAGTCACAATCGTCTGGCCAAAGTTCGCCGACCTACAGTAGAGAGAATGACCTACAGGACGCGCATAGCAATGCGTTTCGATCTTTGAACTCTCATGGAGCTAACAAATTTGGTAGAATTTATCACCGTCTATTTTAAATCCTGAAATTTTGTTTACCTAAATTGGCGTCTGATTCAGCTCATTGTTTTGAGTTCAGTCAAATCGAAAAATAGCGTTATAAATCACTGGGTTGAATAGTTTTTAACTAGCATCAGTTCCTTGATTATTGCCTTTAATCCTCACACACTCAAACATGCTCGCTTAAAACTGCTCACTTAGAACAGGATGTTTAAAGCTCAACTATCACTAGAACTCGACAGTTCGAGTAGCTGCTTTTGTGCGCCTAGACTTCCTACCGTTGTGACCGCTAAAGACACTTGACCTGAAAGGTTGTTTATTGCACAAAACCCAACACAATTTATGTGAAAACATAGAATAACAAACGCGAACACCATTTTGCATGGCTGACGTGTACACACAACGTGTGGGCAGCAGCGCATCGTTGTTCGACTTGGTGCAAACTCACGTTCGCAATAATCGCTTTTGATCTCTCGTTTTTCTGGCAGTGAGACCTGCCCTTTGACTCTCTACCCTACTACTCACCAGCGAATCTGTATGATACAAAACACTACTAGTAACTAGGTGGCATATCTTTTCCTGCTTCCCTACCACTTGTAATACCTTGAATACATAATTAAAAGGTGTTTTTGTATTAAGAAGCAGAGTTACAACAAGACACAGACTAAATGATTTATAGCCTACTGAGAGATTAACACTTGGCCGATCTGCTGATCCCCACATTATATGCGTTGTTCCTAGCACTGCTTTGCTGCTAAAGGCCTCTCAAATAAATTGCCTAAATTAGGTTACGCGATCCACGGCGAAGCTAACACAAAGCCAACACAGACCTCGTTGATCAAGCGTGGACCACAACCATGAAGCTGTGATGCATTGTTTCAGTGAGTGACTATCAATTTCAGACGGCTGGGTATGGTAACTTCAAAGTGTATGGAACCGCTTTTCACACAGTTAACATAAAACCGTCTCAGGACTGTCTAGTGGGCTCAAGCACCCAAATATGATGAAATCACCTGTTATAACTCCAGTAATACCATTCTAAAGCTGTGATGTCTACCTACGGACAATTGTCATTTCTCGCAAGACCATGTAGGAGACTTGATGTCTATTAAAAAAAAACAGCCACTGCTTTTATTATTACGACTTGATTATGTTGTGATACAATTTCTTTGCCGGGTAAAGTGTTTGCTTTCCGAAAGGTAACTAACACAATAGTTGAACCCCAAAAGCGCCATTCCAGCCGAACAAGGTAGTAAATACTCTTGTAGGTCGATGACAACGACAACCGAAGTCTAATTCCGCATTCGTTCCTTCGAACCCGACTACTACTTAACAGCTTGGTATTTTCCAGCCTAGGTCAAATTTTGTAAGTCGCATGATGAAGATTTCGTCATGATGTTTCAACAAAAATATACGCACTCACTGTAGGGAATATTCGACCGGTGATGAACACACTTTGGTGTTTCGGCATGCCGTGAAGCAGATGCTAAACTTATGGGTGAGTTGGATTGGCCAGCAGCAAACGAACGAATCTGAATGAGAGCGATGCTACTCATGCATGAATAGTGAACCAATGAGGAATACGTCAGCTTCTGAGGGGATTAACATGACATAGCACACGACCTGTTTTCTGGACTTTGGGAATAGCGGGGTCCCCAGAACGTTCTAGATTAAGTCGCACAGGTGTAGGGTCAGCCGTGAGTTAATCTGAGGTCTGCTCCTTATTTGTGTCTCGCGAGTGTTCTTTAGATGTCCTGTTTTGGGTTGGTTAAAAGTATCATTGAAGAGGACGTCTCCATGGTGGACGCTCGCCACGGCTCTAGTTTATAATGGGATAATGTGCAGCTCCCGCCACTACTTGTAGAATTTCCAAGGTATACCACAGTTCGATTGGTCTTCCGAAAAAAATTCTGCTAACAGTCTTTCAGTGACGATGTTCAGTGATGATTACGGACAAGTCAATCTGTCAATGAGGACGATCCTCCTTGACTTCACTCAATCATACGAGCTGTAACATAGGTATTGGGATGTTCGGCGAGCTTGGCATTTAGGTTGCAAACGTTACATCATCAAACGAGAAGACATCAGCAGTGCGTGAATGTTTCAACGTGCAGAATTTAGTGTGGGGATTGGTGAAGTGTGACGGATGCCCATACTTTTATACCGGAGTCAGTTTGTCTCCTGACCTGAATATTGATTGTTCACTTTCTGTTTTTTTGACCAACAATCAACTGTCATTCTTGGACGTATTAACCAGAAACAAAAATGATGGAGCACTGGAGACCTAATTTTACCGAAAAGAAACACACACAGACCAACCCCTCAGTTTTTACGGCAACGACCCAGTCTGTCATAGAAGAAGCTACATTCGTACTCTGTTTGAAAGAGCTGAAACACATTGCAGTACAGCAGAGCTCTGAATAAATGAAGAAAATCACTTGCTCGAAGTATTTTTTTACGATGGATACACACGAAGAAATGTTGTCTACAAACCCCGATGCAATGACTGCGAACAGCATTGCTTCGGCCAAACCGAACGGAAATTAACAGCACGAATCCATGGACACGAACCGGTGATTAACGGGCACGACCAATTTTCTTTGATATTCGTCCACGAATATCGAACTGGACACTCTTTCAACCTGAGCACCGCATAATTCTTCACTCGGGCAAACACCAGACACGCAAGAGAATTTTTGGAGGCTTGCTACTCATCAGTCGGGTCAATAAACAAACACATTGAGCTGGACAATATCTATGAACCAATGAGAATCAGAGACTTAAGGAGATCTAAACACCGTCAAGTTCAAATGCCGGCAAACCGAACGCAGCAACCTGAACGAACGATCCGGTGACTAAAAGAGGACAATGGATAAACAGTCGAATCGAACTCCAAAAACAAAGAAGATGCTCATCCAGTCAAAGGACAATTACCAACCAATCAGATTCGGAGCCAAAGTTCAACAACAACAACAGAAAACAGCCAAACGGACTCAAGAGGTGTAAGAAATAGCCAGGCGGGCCTCAGATCAAAGTTCAAACATTACAAAAAACAGCCACTTACGATTCAGGTCGAAGATAAAAACACAGAAGATGATCAATTAGAACTCGACGAACATCCCAATGCCTAAATGTTCAGCATGAGCTATGAACACCATCACCGTTTCCAACCACCAGAAAATTGTAATGTAGTCTGACAAGTGTAAAAATAAGTGTACAAACTATCAAAGATTTACTAGTAACGATAGAAGACATACGTCGCCAGATGTTAACATTTCGTTTACTCTCTTCAGTCACGAACGTAAAACATTTGAATATATAGGACATGCGGATAGCAACAACAATAGAAACAATCAACGTTTGAGTTTACATGAAACAAGGACTGTTATCAGTTCCAGGGCAGACAAACTGCGTGAGTCAACAGTTTATGCACACACAGGATCGGACAGCGAGTATTGATTAACATAGCATCGGAGAAGGCAAGTAACCTCTGAGAGCCTTTGTCAACTGAGAGGTGATGTTTCTCTAACGAGTAATTCGCGTAAATGATGACAAAGAAAACAGCATAAATGGTATGAGAATCAGAAACAGATGAAATAAGTGGTTCGTAGTAGACTAACACGATATAAAACAACAGTTACAAAAACAAGCAACCTACGTCAAGGTCACAGAGAAGTTGAATTGAATAAATTACAAAACCCTTTCCTTTACAATGGGGTATTTATTGCTGGCAGTTGTGATCCCACTGAAATTAACGACCAGATAACGTTGATAGTCAACTATGTTGAACGAGTTGTAGCGACTATAATAAGTAATATTTTTGATAATCGCACTCACTTGTACATTTTTATAACTTTGGTCTTTTACCTACTTTTGTTTTAGTCAAGCTATCCCTCTTGTACTATCCGTCTTGGAGCTAAAAATACAAGTCGCTTCATGTCTCGTTAGTTTGACTTGTTTCTCTGCACACTGTTTTCCGAAACCGATACAAATACACGGGATTCAACGCACGCAGTCTTTGTTTATTATCCTGTTATTATCCTGTTAGACTGGTTCCAACACGCTGCACAGAAAAAATAAGAAGCTCGCTCGTAAACGACAAGTAGGTTGTTAGTTCAAATTACTTTAGATAAATTGTACGGAGCGGTTAATGTAGGTTACACGTAAGAATAAAACGAAATAGTAAATAGCATGCATTACCTGAAAACCTAAAGAATCAGTGGTAGCATTAGTGAAGGTACGGGGATTTCGGTTATTCAAAAATTGAACACCACCCACAAGTGATCGCAGCCCTCACATTCAGACAAGCTCAGTTGGTTCAATGAAGACAGTAACTTCATCCTAACTGAGAAGTCCTGATCACGGGGTTATCGATTGGATAGAACACAGTGATTTTGTTCATTCACCTTTCGAAATGATCGGGCTGAATGAACACTATTCATACAAGGTTGTGGTTGAGCGTTTGAATTTGATTATTTGGTCATGCTTATTGTGAGGTTGCTGGTGTTGTGGTTAACATGCTAGTCTCACAAGCACGAGGATCAGAGTGCAAAATTCGATCCGGACAAGGATATGCACTACTGATGAGCTCTAACAAGAGCGAAACTCAAGTTTAGTGCTTCCTTTCGAAGTGGGCCAGCAGAAAGGCTTATCTGAATGCAAAGGCTGCGATTAATTGTGGGTGGTGTTCAATTTTGAAATAACCAATGATATGTTGAACTACATTAATAATTCAATTCACGCTTAGGACACGAAATCATCCATAGTTAAATCGTGTTTTGTGGTGTTCAAAAATGGTGTACGAACAAATGAACAAAAATGGTACAAAAACAAACAATTAATATACTATAAAACAAAGTCTACCTGAATCAGCTGCCTGAAATTAGTAATTCTTAGGGCACCCACCCTGTTACCGTCCCAAGCCGCGTCTGTCGTGAGAAAGAAAATAAACGATTGACTCAGTCCTACTTAGCGGAACTGCTCAAAGCGGTCGAGACTTTTTATACCGCTAAGCTCATCTGCGACCCTAACTCTTTTTTTTCCCTTGCGTAGCTGTTCTCTTTGATGTCTTGAGAATGTTTGATCATTACGCGCCTTATAAATACCTTGTAATTGTCGCTTTTGTCGCACACGTTTTGGGGGCTGAACAAAGCGGTTTCCTTTCTACGCGACTTTTGGGCTTGTCTTGGGAGCGAATCCGGGGACAGTCGCGTTATTATTCGGGACCGAGATTTTCGTGTTAATTATTACCGGGACGAGAATCCGATTTTATCGGGCGCACCACTATACCGAGATCGAACCAGTGTATCGTTTAGGAGGGTTTACAACGGTAATCATTAGCCGGGTACCATGGATGTTGAGATAATAGAATAGTACAATAATTATTCTGTGCAAAAGGTTCTCGAAGCCAGCTGCTGCTGCTGTTGTTTATTGAAATGAACATCACAACAGTTTGTTGAAGAAGCAAGTTTTCTTATAGCTTTATAGGGTATCAATAAGTAATATGACGTTTCAACTGTTCAAGTATACCCGAAGTTTTCCTCAAAAGTCAAAAATGGGCGAAAAAGTTCGGTTTCGGTGTATCATCTTCAAGCCAAATACAACACAATAAATACGAAATTAGTTGTGAAGTCAGGATTTTGTGAAAACTAATGCAGTTTGAATCTAGTGTCATTTGGGGATTACGAACAGGGTTACTATAGTATCGTGTCAAGTGTTCCAGCGATGACACATCATGGTTACTTCAGTGTTTGAACAAAAGACCTGTGCACACATATTAGGATTTCGCAGCCGGATTCCGATCGCCTCCGCAGCACCCAAGACACGACATTTCACACATCTAGTGTGAGCACGTGTCGTATGGTAGATCGGCAGGAATGCGACATTCATATCGACTCTGTGACCCGTGTCAACTAGCTGGGTCCAAACTGTGCCAGAAATCCTTCGTTGTTGTCCGGTCGGCATCCAAGCTGGATAGTAATTGCCTATTCTCTCCGACAAGCGCCTTGTTGTGCTACCAATGTAACCTGCTCTACAGGAACAAGCGGAGTGAATACAAAACGAGGTAGCACTGCTGGGCACTACGTCTTTGAAGTAAAGGCGTACAGCTGGCTTGAAAGAGAACGTTAGTCTATGTTGTGCAGCGTGGAACGTTGTCATCAGGGTCTTGTTGAGCCTTCTGGTCAGCGACACACCTGATAATTCGCTCTTGTAAGTCACGCTAATATAGATAGCTTTCCGCTCGGCAGAAAACTCACGGTCTTGTAGCTCCCCTGGTTGCATGTTTCGAGCTAGGTGTTTGTCCGGATATCCGTTACCACGAACCGTTTCACATAAAAATTTGAGCTCATCGTCTAGCATGTCCTCAGTACAATTTTTTAAAATTTCGTTTGTTAGGCAACGTATCACTTTCTGTTTCTGCTTCACTGGAACAAGGCTTTGAAAATAGGTGTAGTGGCTAGCCCACGTCCGCTTCCTATTCATGCCTCGTTGAATCGATCTAGTTGGATGTTTCATTTGTCCAGCATCAAGGAAAATCAATTATCCATCTTGTTCCACTTCCGTAGAGAACTTCAGTTTCTTGTGAGATGAGTTAGTTAGTGATACCAGGGTGTCAGTATTAACGTTGCTATGGGCGATGCAGAAAATATCATCTACATACCGTTTGTACAGTACGCACTTATCTATCAGTCTTGTTAACCTTGTTTGTTTCACCATGCCTATGAAAGTGTCAGCTAGCAATGGGCCTGGCGTCGAGCCCATTGTGACCCCATCATTCTGGCGATAGATATTCGCATCAAATTGATACTGAATATCCTGCGTGCAAACTAACAAAAGGTCTTTGGGTTGCTCATCCGGCATTCCGAATTTCATATCATTCGGATCGATGTAATCAATCATAAAATCAATTGTCTCTCCAAGTGGCACGTTCGTGAGCAGCGAGCACCCCAAATGACACCAGATTCACACTGCATTAGGTTTCACAAAATCCTGACTTGACAACTAATTTCATATTTATTGTGCCGAATTTAGCCTGAAGGTGACACACCAAAACCTAGCTTGTTCGCCACGTTTGACTTTTGCATATGAAGTTTACTGGGTCAAATACAGAACACGTGTATTTTCACTCAATTCCAGTCGCACAATCCGTTCACTCCGACAGCACACTGATTGTCACGTTCCGTGTATTGCTGGTGTTATTGTGCGCGGATTACACCAGTTGTACAAAAGTTCAGGCTTTCTCAGTCAATATGGGCATTCTGTGAACTAACTGATAAAAAAATTAAACGTTGTTGGTAAATGAAAATGTAGATGTTACTGTGGCGAAAAGGCATCCAATGAAGCACAATCTTTGTTGTCCAACACGCTAATTAGCATGCCAAACGCGCGCTCGCGTTTATGAGTCAGAATTCCAGTCCACAACACCACCAGGTTTCCGCTCACGCGTCGTGTGCACTTCTGCCCGGTTTATATGTGTGATCGACGCCGTCTATCGGGGGGTTTTCTGCCTACTATTCTTCGTTCGTTGGTCCGAATTCGCTGAGCGATGGTTTGTCCGGTCATTCGTGTTGTCCTCCATCTACTCACAGTGGGCTTTGCTCGTACTCCACGGCAGTGTCGAGATATTCCTGCGAGTGTTGGAATAATCGCACCTCCGATTTCGTCGTCCAATCTATTCTACCTGCCATGTCTCGCCCGTCGGCTCGATCCGATCGAGCGATGACTCATCCGATTGCCCCCGTTGTCCGCCCTCCGATCGTTGATGGTTTGTAGACGTGCTTACCCCCGGCGTTGAGGTACTCCACCGAGTGTTTGAATACTCGCACCTCTGGCCTGACAATCCACCACATTATGTCCAGGACTAACAGTATGCTATTGCAAGTCATGTGGAATTAAAATGTAATTTCTCACTTCATCGCTGTTCAAAGCTTCCTCCTGTTGTCAGACTGATAATTAATTCGGTAACTACAAACATCTATCTACTCATGATTAATATAGATGTATGTGGACCACAATACCACTTAGTTTCTTAGTGAAACTCTTCGTTATCGGATAATTGTACCTGCAGAGGAAACCTGCCTAAAATGAACTGCGGGTCTAACGTTCGGAGCTGTGATACATAATCTGAAAATATGCCACATTGAATAACCAGTTTGTTTGTTCCCTGGCCACTAATGAACGAGATACTTAAGTACTGTTGAAGAACCGTTCCAGCGTTCGTTCGAACCTGCCCAGGCGGATACCTAAAGAAACGGTTACTACAATAGGTAGTTCTAGAAGGTCTCCATAGAACGGTATAGACAAATGACAATATGTGAGCGCTTGAGCTGGATACGATCTGCCAGTAGAAGTTTGATGATAGTTCACGACAGAAATTAAACGGTCGACCGATCACCGGAATTGGCTGCACATATTTACATTAAATAGGGGATAACGTGACAGCGATGACCACAGAGTAGTCATCTGACTTATCCTAAACCTCATCCCAAAAACCGCTCAACGTAAAAATGAGTTAGAATCAGTCCCCAAAGGATGCCACCGAAATGATCGCCCCTTACGAATTTTGTCAACTAGTGCTTATTTGACGATAAACTCAATTATTGCCGTACATTCATTTTCAAAACTTCTGTTTGTCACGCATGTGACAAAATTTGTTATACCAAGAAAGACGGCAAAACGCAATTATATGGGTCTCACCGAAGAGACAAACCCATTCCGTATACTACAGATGACTTCCTGGGCGCTGCAGTTTATTATCTACTGACTTAAAGTTCGGTGCGAAACGCGATAGTACTTCATCAATAAAACGGCAAACAGTGTCAGGTGCCGAATATTGCACTGACCCGTGGTTTAGACGATCACCGTTTGAAGTATCTTGGTGAAACTAGGCTGTAGTTACGGTGTGACGAGATGACAATGGCGACCACTGGATTCTTCGTATCCGAGACGCATCTGGAAATTCTTAGAGTGAATGCAATCAAACAGTTAGATGATTTTGGGCGCTTAAGACTACTGATATGGAGAAGTCAATGATTATACGGTGCCGATTCGAGACGTTAAAGGTGAGTGGCAACCACATCGTGACAGGAATAGTTTTTGAAGTCTCCACATAACAGTGGATAACATTTCAAAATGTATCTTGTCCGTGTTCATCTGTAAAGTTGCTGGCCTCTGACTCGAAACCACCGACAATAAGCACTACCTCCATAATACCCACCAAGAAGCCTCTTTCAACACAGATTCCTCCTATTCTAATCTGTTAGTGGCTAATAACTAACTAATAGGGATACTTTGTATACTGAGTTGACTTTCTCGTCGTTGGTAATTCGAAAAACGAATGTGGCCAACAATGACTAACATTGTTGAGCGGTTTTTCGAGGTCAATACACCCATTAAACCACACAAGAAAGCCAGTTTCAGATAGCGCAACCAGAACTTTTTCAATTCACCGTGGATCTCGATGGGTAGTGAGTGGATTCAACATGATATCTTTACTTGGAAACCTTGAAGAAGCTAAATATACAAATACATTAAGATCGATCATCACGAGCTGTACACACTCTGTTTCTCTTTTGTTCCAAACTTTACAAGAAGAGCTAAATCACCTTTGACAGTTTAACCAGCAACCTTGTGTCCTATGAATAAGGGGGTTCTACACGATTCCTTACAATACAATGGAGATTGTTGTATACCGATGTAGTTCTCGTCCTAAATGCACGCACTGTTAATCGCTAGTGTGTCAGTGGTTTGAGTCTGAATTTCCGATAGGGTGTATTTTCAGAATGATGTTCACAGATATTCTTAGGTGAAAAAGAAACTATCTAACAGTGAGGATGGTGTTCCAAAGAACTCACAACTAATGATTCAGTCTCTTTTTTCGCGTCAGTCCTGATCACTGTTGTTTGCAATACATTTTCAGTTGAAAAAACCAGTCTCAAGGCTCACAGCCGCAATAATTTACCCATTGTGTATTATGCCAGTAGGTTATGATTGTAATTTCGATCATTGGTCAGAAGTGATAAATCCTCGGGCTGACTTCTTACCACTTGATTCGGATTTGTCGTATTAGACGTATGCGATGGATCCAGAGATGGTTACGTAAACACCCAGAAGTATCATCAGACCACATCATTATCATCCAAGAGGTTGCTTTCAAGAAATAAATTTGTCGGTTTTATCTAATCTGAAAAAGACTGTAGACCAAGCCAAACAGTATGTCTTGCCACGGAAATCGGTTAGTCGTACTGCCTCTCCTCTGCAAGGGGGTTCCAATTGATTTCCCTAAAAACCACAAGAAGATCCATAAAGTCAGCTCCCTTGTGGGACCGATATGCTGGTTTGAAAAGTCGAATAGCTAGCTAACTCAAAATCGTGCCACATTCGAAAGTTCATTACATTCCAAGGTTTTGAGTCTGTGGTTTATTCGCATGTAGTGTACAATTAAATGAAAAGTTTAAACTTGATTTGAATAGAGCAGCCCAGAGAGTTAATGTGTATGATTCACGTTCGGGACAGTTTATCACTATACTATCAAGTGGATACAATAGAAGGGTTAAGCGTTCATCAGTTTTAATGAACCCTATTGCTCTAAAATTCCAACAGATGTATCAGTAATCTCATTTTTCTAAAATGTCGCACATTTTGAGCAAACAGGCACGTGTTAAATTGAATGATGTGCAGAAGTTCCTGAGACTTTTGGTACCCAGTACATTTTCGTACTGGAAATGTGTATGAATTCAGTCACTTATCGATTTTAATGAAGAGTTACTACAACGATGTTATTGTTTTGAAAACATTTGAAATTTACAAAACGAACTACCTGAACAATTCTAGGGGTTAACACTTTCCCGCAGTTCTACAGATTTTCCACTTTAAAGTGTATCAATATCACTTTCTCGTCAGTTGATATCAGTTTCATATGCCTCAGGATTTAGCCAATTTTACTCTATTTCTACGTAGTCGTCTAGCCTAGAAGAATGACACTAGAACAGTAGGGCATAGAGTGAAAATAGATACATCACGTTTAAGTTCCACTGTCCTACTGAACGCTACTTGGCACTCAAACCAAGTTAATTCAGAACGTCCCAGTAGATCATGGAGGATGAACCATACAGTGGCAATGCTCGGGAGAGGTGTGATCAAATCGGAATACTTCTATTTTGTCAAACGCAATCATTTATCGGTTCTGTTAGATGAACTTTTGTTGACCTGGTTCATTTAGAAGATAAAGTAATGTAAGCTGTTGAATTGTCATGGAGTCACTAGAGTATGCTTTCGAGGCATGTTAAAGTAGATGAGTTTTAGAATTACGCAAAAAATGTCTACTCCTAGAAAGTTCACATAATTTGCTCTGTAAATCTTTCCAGATAGTTGTTAGGGCGCCCACCCTGTTACCGTCCCAAGGCACCTCCGTCGTGAATAACAAAAACTATTGTCTCAATCTTACTTAGCGGAACTGTTCAAATCGGGTGAGACTTTTTATACCGCTATGCACATGTGCGATCCTAACTCTATCTCATGATATGGTGCTAATGTGTGGTCATGACGTGCCCTATGAATACCTTGTACATGTCGCCCTAGCCGCACCCGTTTTATGGCGGAACAGAACTCTATTTTGAACGTGTCTTTTGAGCTTGTCTTCGTAGCAAATACGGGAACAGTCGCAGTACTATTCGGGACCAAAATTTCCGTGTGAATTATTACCGGGACGATAATCCGATTTTATCTAGCGCACCACTATACCGAGATCGAACCAGTGTATCGTTTACGAGGGTTTACAACAATTGCTTCATTTTTCAGCGTAACGCTATAGCCCTTCGTGAGTTAAATTGTGTTGTGGCATAGTGATTGTTCAAAGTGTATGTAGCCACTGTTTGTTGATGTGTCATTTCTGCGGCTGCAGAAAGCCAAGCTGGTAATAAACGAACAGACAAAAACCAGCAGGCAAACTTTCAGATATGCTGTGAGAATGTGTGTCTGTGTCAAAAGTAAATTATTCTTCTTGATATAGAGATATATGCATTTATTGAGCAGAACCTTAAAAATCTATATCACAAAAGTTAATTTTTCATGTTGAGCAGCTCATAGTAAGCCTGGAACAACAACAGTATGCAGTGAATTTGTGCCACTTATTCAATTGCACTTCACCATTCACGACACAGTTTGTTATCGATCGTCTTTTCATTCTTAAATTATAGTCCGCAAGAGGTTACTTGGCCTGTGTAATGTTATCTCACTTGTTACGTCATTTGGCAAGTGATTAACATTGTTTGTGTTGGTTCATGCCGGCTTTCTCCAACTTCACATATAAGTATTGTTAGTCATCCGAAAAGTGTGAAACAGCGATTTAGGGATTCATGCTTCGAAGCGAGACAGGGTACTTGAGTTTCCTGTGCCTGTTAAGTTTTTGTCTGTCATGTAGGTACCAGTTTCTCTGGAAAATAATCACGGAAAAATGGTGTTGAATTAGCCCCTTTTGATCACATTGTCATTAAACAAGTATAAGATGTTCCAAGAGAGAATGAACAGACGTTAACTAACTTAGTGAACATTACGGCTAAAGAAATGTGAGTCCAACGGGGCATTTAACATTCACCTAGAGGGATATTAAAAACAACTGGTAATCGCATATTCTGTGAGGCGAGGTTAGGTATAAAAAGAAATCGAGGTCCTATCTAATACAATTTCTTCTGGGGACTTCGCAGATCTTTTTCGACTGCAAAAGTGAGAAATAATCCTGTGAGATCTTCAGAAAAACACAAGTAAATTAGGACTAAGTCGCCTTGAAGTCTTCAGTATACGAATGGATAAAGATCAATGATTTCCAGCCAAAATTCGTACGTAACGTTTTGAAGGCCTGATACAATTTGCGCAGCAGCTCAGTGAACACTAACAAACGCATTTGTGTCCATTTTAAGGACAAGATATTCAAGTAAATGTCGAACCAAGAGCACGCAAATGTTTTGGAGAACTTTATTGTCTGTGCGGGGAAATGTTTGTTGTACAATGTAGCTCTCGTTTGCTGCTCTTTTATGATAATAAGAGAAAGACTGGTTGAGCGATAGCTCAATTCCCATATCTTTATGGAGGCTCACTTTGATGACCACTACCGTTTCTGGATGGTATTTGTAACGGGCGCGGTTTTAGAATCCCCACCAAGGGACATGTGTGCACACTGGTCGTCATTGGTAGTGATAAACCACTTCTGTGAAAAGTGCTTAACAGCATCAAAGTTAGCTGAAAGAATGCTGCGATCATTGGAGTTCACAATTTTAAGGTCACCCGCACAGAGGACGCAGTTGTGGAAGCTTACTTCTGGAAGATTGCTGACATAAATCAGAATCAGTAGCGGCCCAATGACCGACCAATGCGGCAAAACTGTTAAGATGGATGCCGAACAAAATTTGGGTCGAGACAGCTATAACCCAAAGAGTGTGATCAATTAAAAACGAGGCCATCCATCTGACCCTGAAGTCGCATGTCTCTACATTATATAACAGCAGGCCATGAAACACTAAGATAAAAGCACTTGCGAAATAACAAACGGTGTTCGATGATTGTAGTCTCTGATTCCTCAAATAAACTGCTCCCTCAAGGGTTTTGATAATAAGCCCAAATGACACAAACCTATTTTCAATACACATGACGAAAGCCTGCCCAAAATCTGGAGGGAACTCACGCAAATTAACTGTGCAATATTACTAACCTTTCGGTTAATTAGTTAAGGTCATACATAACTAGAAATGACCCATCCCTAGGCATCTGGAATAGAAGACATTTTCCAGAATAGTTGAGTGCACAGAGCGAGAATGATCATGAGCGACTTATTCCGAAACACATGAGAACACATCCGGCAGGTTGCTAAGGCGCTAGCAATTAACAACATCTACTCATACCTGTCTTCATAAACAATCTTTTTGTCTTTGAATCTGCCATGGTAAGTTGAGCACTGTTGAGCCACACTACTCATTAGTAATACAATTTCTATGCTCAACAGCGGCGTTGGTGGATTCCAGCGTGAACTGTTTGAGAAATCCTGCCGGGATAGTCGATCCCCTGGATCATTTGGTGGATTCCATATGAGACAGTGGGACGGGTGTGTAACCGAGTCCTGGCCTGGCTTCGTAGCTCAGCTGGTAGAGTGCTTGCCGCGTTGAGGCATGACCTTTCTGTCACTGGCTCGAATCCAGCCGAAGCCCTGACTTTTCACAGTTGGGTTTCATCTAAATGTTGAATTTGCTGGTAGTTGGCTAAACTCGTTTTTCGCTACACATATGTGTCTTGTTAAAATGCGTTCAAAGAGGATTATATGAAACATCTCACATCGATCTTTAAGATTTCTCGTATTTATGCTTATATTTGCCAGTTTTTAGAAGTTTCTCGGAAACTGTTAATTGTAATCTGTCTCACCGCCCTCTTGATTCAGTCGTTTCGTTGACCTTGTTATCTATCCATTCTCGACCGTTTTGTATGGACACTGTACAACTCCGTAGTTTGGTTCTTCCCTGCTCACTTACTTGAACACTCTGGTTGATTTATATTTTAGATGAAATGAGACTATCATTTTGTAAATGTTTTTCAATGCCGTTCTGACGTTTTTGATACTCTTAGGATCGTTCTGTTAATTAGACCGTAACAGCTGGTGTTAATCAGTTTACAGATAACACTTAAGTCAGTGAGAAGCTTGGTTTTCTTCGAACAGATTAGGCACTGGGAGTTAGGTTGTTTTGTAATGACCTGGAGATAACCCCTGTCTACCTCCTGTATGATATGCAAAATTCTTTTAAAAATCCTAGTTCACATTGCACATAGGATCGTAAAAATCTTTGTCTGCCCACTGTTTGCTGCATTCGATCGTGTCGCAAGCATGTCGACATATGCGCGCCAATGGCGTCATTTATACTTTTCCGGCTTGCTCGCGCGTTCGACGATCGGATCCCTAGCCTCCCTAGCTGCTTTCGCGTATCGATGTCGTTTAGTACTGATTGAGACCTAGTGTAACTATCGTGCAATATACGTTCGGTCTCCCTCAGTTACTTGTATTGTTATTGCGCGTCTGCTATTTTTTGCGTATACCTGGGAAACGTTAATTTCGTGATCATACGAACTAAAGACTTTCGAAAGACAACCAGTAAACTAGCTCATACTAATTTGTTCAACCAATCTGAATCGCTAAAAGGACCAATCGAAATCTGAGCAATAAAATTCTACCTTGTAGTGATTTGTGCATGAAAAGTGTGGAAAGACGTCACTGGTGAGAACCAGAGCATATTAGGACGTATTCATTTCCAGAGTGCTCCATTTCAAGACCAGTAAACTCTCCAGAAAGTTTAATTACCTGCATCGTGAATTTGTAAATGATTCTATGGTAGGCAGCCGTGATTGAATAAGGAATCTGGCCGAAGAATGCGATCCTTGTCTGAACAAAAGACTGAATTACCTAGCTTGAAAGCTGTGATAATAAGCGCTTACAATTTACAGTGACCCGCTCTTCAATGGGTACTACACGTTGATGCTAACAGATTACTATCCCCAAATGACCTGATGTATTTGTGGTCCACGCCTTAATGACGCAGTTTACTGTCCTAGTCATGCAGAAGTGGTTCACTCGCGAGAGCAACCTTCAAGTTACTATCATTTAGAAAGGATGAAATACTGTAGGTGGCTGCATAAAGCGCCGCTGTATTGGCGTTTCAATGAAATGACGGAAGATTATATCCGAACCCAATATTGGGCAAATCCGGACACCTTCATAGAAATTTTCTTCTGGTAGTAGCAGAATGTAACACACTGGATAACCAAAAACAGTATGGTTATACGCGTGAAGTCTATACCGCTTTGATTTTTATAGAGATGCATGACTGGCAGTGGTGTGGCCTAGCTACTAGGCATGGACCGACCTCCAGCCCACATAGCTGTCAAGCGTGAACTTAGCGTATGCTGCAGACAGTGTAGATCACAGATCTACACGATGCTACAATTCAGCGATAGCAGTGGGCAAGAATTTGACTGGGGATTAATGTCAAGCACCCTAATGAACAAGTCAAGGCTAGAGTAGTTGACAGAGATTTATTTCAGGACGATCTATCTCTCGAGGAGTTTTCAGTGCCCGGTGATAATTACTGGGGCAGTTGACTAACCTACACTACCAAGTGTGAATCCGCGTAACGCATTCCTATCTGGAAGCATTTCTCAACCGTAGAACACGTTATGTTCAATGGTTATGTCATTATGATAGCATTCAGTGTGGTTTGTATGTATCACTTTGATTCAAACTGTTGATATTCCGGCTGGGTCACTCTTGTCCAATTTTAAACGATCAGATGCAGTTTGCTGTTCTGTTGCATTTTGCGATTCAGCTACTACAGTGCATCTGCATGTTCCCATTCACTACTACAAGTGTTGTCAACTCTGTGAAGGTAGAAAGGATTATCTTCGACCACTGAGCTTAGGTCGCCATTTCCTAGTTTGCTGATGATTATATCCAGTTTGTTTATATAAATAACGGGTGAGCTCAAACTTCACTTTGAGCTTAGGGTGAAAAGCGTGCAACAGAAAAATTTTCTCTGAGGGAACAGTCTTTATGTTGCAGTCACATGCTATCGACCAACCTACTAACATATGCAGTTGATAGTCTTTAGTAAATATATTGGAGTGAAAACAATGAAAAAGCCGTCACTAACCGTAAAACGATAAAGCAATGGAATGCAATATAGAAAAGGAGATATAACGTAGACATGGGCATTCAGGCACGAATCGACAGATATTGACGTTGGATAAATCCTGAAACACAACGTCCACTGGCTTGCCGTTGTCATCCGCCTTAGTCTATCACCCGTGAAATCCAGGCACGTTAGTCAGGTGTGTATGATCTTTTTTGGACTCCGTGCTGATTGTCAGGAAGCAGCGTAGCATACAAGCCGGCCGTCTTCACTCTGATTGTTCGTTACATGTGGGAACCAAATTTGGGGCAACGTGGCAACACCTGGGAACGGTGTTCTTCCGACGTAAGGATCCCAGCAACAGTCCTGTAAAAGGAAATAACACAAGCAAGCATGAGCCAAAGGTCCAGTGAGCCATTCACACGAATTACACAAATGAAAACTAAAACGGCATCAACACAGCAGCACGCTCTGTTACGCAATTCGAGTTCAAACTGTGTGTACCTGCTGGATTCGACCGCACGTTACAGTAGTACACGGCAAGTAGTCTAAAGTCCCAGTTAGTTGTCAACTGACCTTTCCAAAAATTTTGTTTTAACCGATATTAAAGCAGTTGGTCTGTAGTTTGCAGTTTCATTCCGAATACTTCTTCGATGATGGGAAGTATTGTAAAAGTTTCCCTGGATTTTGGAAACTTACCTTAAACCTGTCAGTTGTCCTACACATGTTTTTCACTACCATTGAAAAAGTTAGGTAAGAATCTGACTTTGTTGTCAAAAAGCTTTTCTTGGTTTTGTAACGCGAAACATGGCTTGACAGCGACAGTCATTAGATTACCAGGAGTGTTAACCCCAGAAGTGGTTGGTAAACTCTTTTTTCATATAGATTGAACATCTTTTTTGTTAGTTAGCAAAGACACCCACATCTGCCTTCCGAAAACAATAGCTATTTATGATTAAGAATGATAGCCCTATATCCTGCAAGCAACTACAGGGCTACTAATGGTATGTTTATTCATGAGGTTCAATAGAGATTTATAGATTATCAGAGCAGAAAGAAGACATATGTTGCGATATGTTAACATTTCGTTTACTCTCATCAGTCGCAAACGTAAAACATGTAATTTATATATGACAGACAATTAGAGGTAGACAGGGTATGGACACCCATACGATCACACCACGTATTATGTCATCACCACCACGACAACCCTATAGGTTGCTTCAGCCACTTTTGTGCACATAGCGCCGGCTGGTGAGCTCTAATCAGCATGGCTTCGCTAAAGGCCAGTAGTTTCGGGTTCTGATGACGTAACAATATTATGAAAGAGTTAAGTGGAACCACCTGGTGACCTGTTATCATGAGGTGTCTGGCAATCGATGATGCGGGGCTTCGAGTAACGTTTGCGACTGATGAGAGTAAACGAAATGTTACCATATCGCAACATGTCTTCTTTCTGCGCTGATGAAGTTATTGAAGGGAACCCGGTGTTTCGGATTTATAGATTAGACAGGGACGATGATAGGTTTTGCACATCTTAATTTTTGTGAGACGGTAGGTAAAGAAAAGACAAATCGGAACATTGGTTCGGTTTCAGTTGATCAGCAATAGACAGATTGTGAGTCAGAAAGTGAAAGGATGAGCAAAAATGAAACCAAAGTCGTACTGCAACATCCAGCAGACAACAGCTGATTACAGAGATCAGGTATAGTTTCATTCTTCTGCAATTATTCTGATAAACCAATTAGCTGAACACTCAGTTTTATATCCTAAATAGATGCGTCAGGAATGCGTTTGAATTTAACTACCGACGACACAGATACGGCAGATTCTGACATGTTTTTCCAGATTAGGTATATCCGGATGCCGTAATAATGTTCTCTACAAATCAGACCACCCATTTGATATTGTAGCTATAGCGTGTTACCCATAAGATGTTTAGTTCTGCTAGATACAGGTATTGTTCTTGAGGAATGTTGGGCCGATCAAAGATCCTATATACTAAAGTCTGACATGTTGGTAAAGCACTGAGAACTGCCCTAGTTTGCGCAACTTATCTGGGTAGGGTAGGAGACGTAGTGTCCTAACCTGCTTTGTAGCTCTACGTTGTGTCTTCTCAGCCAGACTAATGTCCTGCAAGGGATGAGAAGGACATACCTGGATATTCAGCCCAATATGGAGGAATACTACTGATCGGTCAGAGTTGTGGAGTTGCAGACTAGTCTACTAACAACTGTTAATATGGGGTTTTATCTTTTGCCGCAGCTGTTACTGACCAATTATGAAGGCGGTAATAGTCGATTGACGGTTGCTTGGTTTTCTTCAACTGAAAGGGATTTCAGAAAAAGCTGTTGAAGATGAGTAGCTTCTCTTTACAGCGCCAAAATGGAGTTGGTTGCTTGCGTAGCTTTGAGTGTTTTACAGGAAAGTACGTATTAGAAACCTGGGTTAGGGTGGTCCTGATTAAGTGCTAATCATTGCTTAGAAACGTTGTTTACAACATTTGGCTAGCTTGTATGACATTAGTTCTGTAGCAGACCTTTGCAGCTACATTTACAGTAGATCCTAACAAATTACAGGTCAAGAAGTGATTGCATTTTACCAATTATGTCTTAAGTTTAAAGCAATTCACCCCCTGAATCAACTTGAATAAGACAATGAGAAGACGTAACTCCTGTGGTGTTCTCCGGAATAACGTTTCTTACATTCTCATCGCACATGGACATCTAACTAATTTTAAACATTACGATAAGGTCCCATAGGGCGGAAACAATTGCTTAAGAGGTTAGACAGAAAGACAGATACGGAAATGAAGATTAAACAACTGGGAATGCTGACTACCAGATTAGCCGCAATGGCAACACGACTTGTTTTTGAGCACACAGGGGGATGTTGGATCCGTTAGAGTTCGTCTGGTACGTTTGTCATCTTTGGTTTGTATGCTGCAGATCGGTGACTCAGGTGACGCATGTTTGGTTTGTGTGTCGAAAACCGATCCTAAATTTGCCTTCATTTGTCTTTGCTGTGTGCGGTAAACGATCATAATGAATTTTGTACCATAACTACACATGAAATGTTTGTAGTCTCCTTTTTTTCCAATAATTATCGTTGCCTATATGTTACAACTTACTCCTTGGTATTGTTGGACACGTTTTCACCATTTTATCTACCCGATTGTTTTAATGAACTCATTTCCCGTTGACTAAAGGGCTATTTGTGGACTGGTGTTTACTTACTCCATTTTGAACGCCTTCGCCGGATAATTTGTGTATCCGGTTGATTCACATTCAAGGTGAGGTAGTACCTTTATTGTAATTTTACTAAACAGTGTCGTATAAATACCAATCCATTCGACCACCTTTTCTGACGTGTTTTTGGACTTCGAAGATAATCATGTCAACCCGACCGTCTGAATGAGTGTTACTGGAATTGTCGAGTACGCGTTACTGAGTGAATTACCTTTAAATCGCCGGGAGCGATTTAACAAGGGTTTTGGTATCTGATAGCAAGAGCCTCAGCAAACTGGGGGATGCGTTTTTGGTGGCTTCGAACAATCACAGAGAATGCGTCACAGACCTTGAGATTTCGTCCTGTTTGAATTAAGTGTTTTGCTACTGATGACGCTGGGTTCAATCCGTTGACTTCTATGCACGCACCTGGCGTTTCTAGTTGAATTTCCAGCCATCTGGGAACATGTTCCTTGATACGAGAAGCCAGCTGTTGGTTTGTTCTCCCTATGTAGTTCATACTGCAACAACATGAATATTTGTAAAAACAATGGTACGTCACAGGCTGTTTGTTCGTAGCCGATGAGACTGATAAGGCTCTGGTTTGCTGTATTATACATAGTTTCACAACGTTATAAAAGCTGGATACAACAGCTGTTAGACCGCTATTTGTCATTGCTGACCAGCTGTCACTTAGAAACGGGAATTCTATGAACATCATCTTCTTTGGTACCGTTGTTTCCTATATTCGTTAGGTAATGACACTGCTATACTTCAAGTGACTGGAAACACCACTAGCAGTCAAAACTGTCAATGCCTTCTGTTACAGTGGCTCCAGTGGCCATATCCCAAATTGGAAAGTGCGAAGAGTTGACTGAGCATAAGCCCAATTTTAATAGAAGTTAACCTACGGATAAACAAAATCGACTGTAATCAATATTTTTGTGAAGTAGCTTACATAAGTGGAGATAAGAAGAGTGCATTATTCAGACTAGATGATTTACAAGACGCCATACTTCTTCAACTGCGTGAGTAAAGGTCACTCACACTAGGTCACACTCACTAGTCGGCGCGTTGAACCACCTCCTCGTGGTGCCGACTGGGCGGTCTCGGTGCAAACCTTGACTGGCTAAGAGTTCAGTAATTCCAGATAGCGGCAACCACTCTGCCTGGTCTTAATAGTACTGGTTACATTCTATCACGACAGTTAAATTGCCGCCAGCACCTCCGTGCAGGCAACTACCAGTACACAGGATAGGCGAGCGGACTACATCTGTTCAGAATGTGGCCAAATTTGCAAATCGAATGCTAGCTTGTCGGTGCATACTCGTGTGTATCGACGCAGGACTGGTCCAGAGCATGAAATAGACACCAAACCTGCCACAATCTTTGACTGTGCCAACTGTAACCGCAGCTTTCCCACCAAAGTTGGTCTCAGTCAACACAGAAGGTATGCACATCTCGTCGAACTCAACCATGAGAAACCCCTGTTCATGAGAACTGCCGGATGCAATTGGTTTCAGCAAGAATCGGCTCCTCTTATCAGATGTGCTGATGCACTAGCTCTGGCGTGCCCTACTCGACGCGAACTTCATCATCGGCCCTTGTCAGATTTCCCCAATCGTACTTTGGAGAGCATTCGGACGCGTCTGTATGCACTTAATTGGCAGGGGAATACCGTGCCCGCTGCAGATCCAACCACCGTCTAACAGACTAAAACGATATCGGATATTGGGTCCCAAGCTGCTGATCACTCTAAGTTGTTTGCCTGTTTGATTCAAACAGCGATTACCCAATTGGAGTCAAATAGCGAGGCCTTCTTTCACGGTGATGAACTACTAGTTATTGTCCGCGGTCTTCAGGCAGGCATTTTCACAGTGGTACAAGCTAAATCGCTGCTGAACATGCACGCCTCACTAGCTTTTCCGTACACCTGGTGATTTGTCACTCGACGAAGTGGTCGTGTTAGCGTGGGGACCCACGTGATCACGAAGCAGACACGGAGGGCTAACTATGCAGCGATCCAAACGCTCTACCACCAGCGTAAGAGAGATGCTGCGTGTACGGTTTTTTCTGGCAACTGGAGAAGGGCATATAAGACGAATCCCGGCCTCCTGGATAATCGCAACGAATACTGGTCCGAGGTACTATCGGCTCATCTGCACGTCGATGAGCGACCATCCAGCACGATTCTGCCTCCGTACTGGTCTCTGGTCGACCCGATCAATGGAGACGAAGTAGCACACCCTTTGAAGCACACAGGAAACACAGCTCCAGGTTTGGGCAAATTGCTGCCCAAGCATTTGAAGCCCATGAAAGCTGATGTATTGGTCGGATACTTCAACCTGTTCCTGCTAAACAAAGGTTATCCAATCCACTTATGCCGCTTTCGCATCACGCTTGTACCCAAAGTAAACAATCCTT